>JAVYIG010009938.1:0-73385 GCA_035222895.1 Strongylocentrotus droebachiensis
AACTACGTCCGAAGTGAACTGACCTCGACTTGATAGGCAATTCCAGCGTGACCGACGGGACGGGACATCAAAACCCTCTCATTTTAATAGCTGTACATGATATTTTGTATTTCATGTAAATTACATGAAACTGAAGCCGACATTGTGTTCATAAAATGGGGACACTATTTTTTTTTCTAGCCCCGCCCACAAATGGCGGGCTAATAAATACTATCAACATTATTAATGTCAGTTTCACCCTTTCATGCGAAACTTTTTGGGAAATTTTCTATCTGTTGTTTATTTTATGAAGAAGAAAATAAATACAGACAATGCCAAGAAGTGTTTAGTTTTTTTAGGGGAATCAAAACTTATCAATACACTGTTCTAAAAGAAAGCTGGAAAATGACATGGCAAGACTGGTGAAATTTTTAACGAAACTTATCGGACAAAGATTTGCATGTTTGAAAGCTCACAATACCACTATACTATAGGCATATTGTAATTATGGAACTGTGACGATCGAGTCGCGGAGGACATCTTTCTTATTTGTTCAAACACACTCTAAACTAAAGTGTTGTTTTTTTCTTAGAAAATAGGCATATAGGCCTATATGAATCTGGATGTTTTTTTCTTTCTATTTAGATAACATTTAATGACAACGCCAACCGCAACATATTTTGATTAGTGCCCCAAGGGAGAAGGCGCGTACTGTATAGGAGAAAAAAACATGCATTTTTGATATTCTTTTACACGGCAGTTGGTAGAGTTGTCCGTAAATACGTCACGATCGATCCAGCGACCAAATTGCCAATTTGCGATTCACATAGATTTAGTTATCTCATATTTCAAACACTTATAACATTCTTACATGTACTTTTGGTCCCATTTGTTTCAAACTCTCACAATTCTGTTTCTCTTAATATTTGTCGCATTCATTCAAATAGAATTAATGGATTGCTATTTTAATTCTCTCTTTGTATTCTCTTTTCTCAGAACATTCTACTAATGTAGTACCACACGGGAGATTCACACACCGTCCCGTTCAACATTTTCAAACTAAGAGGTGAGTTTCATACAATAAGAAGAGATAAAATTAATGATGCTAGTATACTGGCCAGGCTCTTGAAAATGTGTCTTGTCAAGGTAACTGCCAAAAGTTATTCTGATTATAGAACAGATTCGAGTAATTGCTATTATAAGGGAGTTTACAGATACAATCTGCGCATGGGCAGATTAAGGTCATTTGTACCAAAAAGGTGAAACCCACCAGAGATGAATACTGGATATGCGCTCATGAAAGTTGTGTAACATTATTCATTTATGCACCAACGGTACATTCTAAGATACGCAGATGGAAGTATTCTTTTCAAGAGGGCAAACAAAAGGTATTCATGAAGCACATCTAGGACTTTGGCAGTTATTATTCTAAGATGCTCAAAGTGGAACTTCTCCATGTGTAAAAGATTTGTGGATATTTGGGGTCATTTGTACCATGTGCTATCCGTAAACTCCCTTATTGAACCCTATACGTGAGTAAAACAGAATATTACAAAAGCTGTGAAGTTATGTTCAACCTTTAGACATTATACAAAACTCAAGTTTACACAGGTACATTGAGACGTGTGCAGTGTCTTTGGCAGATCAGGGTTGGAGCCGGGGAGGGTGTTCTTTCGTGCCCCTCCCCCAAAAAATCTCTCTAAACTTCATCCCAGAAAACAAATATCATGATGTCTATAATCAAAGGTTTCATGTGTTCAATAATTCAACGAGTGATGACCTTGCACTATCTTTAACCGCGTATTTGCGTGTGTCACAAATTTGGAAACTAAGGTGGTTACTAATCATTTTATGTTTTGTTCTTTTTTGCTCGACTACTTTTGTACATATACTTGCGAAGGAAACCTAATAATGGTAAAAAGATATATGTTTTTTAAACTTTCCTCTAGGATCTTTTATGAGCACTGCATCTAGACATCTTCCTTATCTTCGACAGTGAGGACGCTACAGGTTAGTATTATGTTCTGCTATTTATTAATTTAGGTTTGTCGTCATCATTGTACCACACTATTCTAATTAGTGCTTAAACCCGTCTGTCCGCCGTCTGTACTAGTTTGGCCAGGAACGGATTAGACCACCCTGCAAGGTCACTGACAACCTGACAGGTGGTTATCTCATCTAATCAGCTCTAAATCAACATAAGAAAAAGGGATCATGGGGAACCAACAGGCACCCATTATGCATTGTTTGCTATATAGAGGGCGCAAGTAGCTACAGGTAGTGCAGTCCCTCTTTAAGCCAACCGCGTAGTGAGCGATCCGATTACGTCACATTTCTAAAGAATATAATTTAATGAAAGAAGATGATTGGAACAAATGTTTATAATTTACTATTCTAATGGTCATGTAGATATTTCTTAATTGTCATTTAAATATGTAAATCATTTTATATCAAAATATATAATTTTTGTTGCAAGTACGAGCTTTTCAAAACAAAAACAAATTTCCAAGTCGGCCCTAATCCGGACAGTTTTCGGGCTTTCTGACGTCAATACGATCCACAGGCGATTTATTTTTCTCTCTCGGAATGCCAGGCCTATAAAATATATCATTCACACAAATTCTGAGTGCCTTAATCTGGAAGATTGTACATATTTCGCGATATATTTCTACCCCTCCTCATATCGATAACTAAATCAAAACTCAGACACATTAATAGTGAAACAGATACCCAGCACTGACTACAGCACATGACACTGAAATCGTCACAAGACGCTAGCGAAGTAACGATATAGGAGGGGGAGAGGGGGGGGGGGGGGGGAGGGGTGACATAGAAGATAAATATTAAGTCTTAGGACATGCCGTACGCTTTTATATCAGAGAACGATAGCGCAACAAACTCCGAGCAGATTAATAAAACCTGGTCTGAAATAGCCCAGTTAAAATAGGGTTAAATCAATAAAGAGACAATATTTAATTTATTTGTGTGTGTGTGTGTGTTTTCATTGTTTTGCCAATCCAGCCAGTTTAATGTAAATATTATGAAAATGTATTTCTGAGGAATGGGAAATTATTAAGTTAATCGTACTTTTAGTCTAAAAGTACGATTAACTTAATAATTTCCCATTACTAAAAAATACATGTTCATAATATTTATCAATATAGTTGAATTGTTGTTAGAAATGAAATAAAACAACAAAAACAATTAAATGCATGAGTTAAAAAAAAACAATGAAATACGTAAGAAATTATCAAAACAAGAGATAACAAAGGAATAACCTGGCTCTTCCATTTTTTTTTTGGTATTATTTTTCCAAATGGTCTAACAAATATATGTAGTGAAAAAGAATACTTGAATATGAATAATATGTGATTTATGGGTAAAAATGTGAATTGTATGACCTTATTTGAATAAATTACCATAAATATGCAAATGAGTGAATTAAAAAAAAAATGAAATTACCATAGTATTCTATACGCTTTACTTGACATGCATGCACATTTTCGTCGCGATCGGCTGTGAAACGGCCGAGATATTAGGGGGGGGGGAAATTAAATTGACCCCCTCCCCCCAGTAAAATATTTCACCTACGAGTGTCCCTCTGGACCGAGGTCACACAACATTGTTCAGAAGTAGAACGTGGAGTGATTTTGTTGTTGTTTACTTGCTTTTTCTCTCTTTATTTGACATCAATCTTTATAAAAACTGAAGAACGAAGCTGCCTTTCCTTTTTAGAGTTTAAGATAGTGTCCTTCATTTTATTATTTCTTTTCTCGTTTTGTTTCCTCTCCAGGCAAACTGGGACCTACGATCATGCATATGTCACCGCGATGAGTCTTAGCTTGGAGATGCATGCTTCTTTACAGCGCTCCCGTACGCCCGATCTTCCACCTACTCTCGGTACCGTCCAAGCAAGGTTGCACGCAGGAGTAAGTCATCATGGAGACTCCGACAATCATTCCTACTCTAGAGTCCGAGCAAAAGAACCCGACCAATTACGTAGCTAACCGTACTTTGCAGATAGTCGCTGATCAACCCGCTGTTGATCTCGATGATGACTCGTTTATGATCACGGATAAACCAGGTAGTGATGACGGATGGATAGAAGACTTTGACGAGGAGGTTCCCGCACTGCGAAAGCTCTCCGACGTCGAGAATAAAAGCTTTGATGATGTCGACAGCGATTCGGAGTTCCACTACGATGAGAGTTTCCTGTCGACAGCCGATGATTGCGCAGACGACATTCTGGGTCTTAACAGCGCAGATGAGATAGCGAACGAGACAGAGACAACGTCTCAAACAGATGTCAATTTATCCCCTCAGAGAAATGCACCAACTTCCGTCGGTAAGGCCAGTGTTGTTAAAAATCAAAGTTTTGTTGTTAATAGTTTTCAGGACAGCGGTGAGGAAAATGTTAGTGGCGATGATTCCGAGGAAACTGCTAGTGCCGATGAAGCTGCTAGAGGCGAGGAAGAAGAAGGTGATGTTATGTTTTATGGAGATAATTTAGGCAAGCGCGAAACCACATCACAAACGCAGCAAATCAAAACACGGGTTGGTAAGCCAAGTCACGAGGCAAAGGTCAAAGAGGGAATCGATGATTCGATCGAAAGCAAACAATACTGCACCATGAAGGTGGGACGAAAGGAGACACGCGGGTCTTCCATGTTAGACGAACTACTGTCGTTCCCTGAGTCAAAGAGAGCAGTATTGACAGTTTCTGCGCTTCCCACAAGAGGAGTAAGAAAGACGCGAAGAAGGAAAGCTGGTGGTAAAGTGTCTGGCAAGTGTCTGGCAAAATTTGATGTCAAGGATCGAAGTAATGGATTGCGGCAGACACAGGTTTCAAAACCTAAAGAAATGGCTTGTGAACCTGAGACAGAGAAGCCCGGTGAAGAAAAACTCACGACAAATCCGAATCTCATTCCTTCCATTCCAACTAGTCAGATGTGTCCTTCTTCTCGCAGTGAACCCACACGGTGTTCAACCCCATCTACCACATCAAGCGCCTCTCGATGTACTAGTAAACCGAGAACTGTACCTTTAAAAGTGGATGTGAAAGGGATTTATCCAAGAGATGGCATTTTATTGACAAATGTGTCTACCCCATCGGGCACCGCTAGTATAACCCATGCAGAAACTAGCGTAGGACGTGAAGGACTTGCAGGAGAATCTGTGGACTGTAAAGGACTTGATACAGCGAGGATTAATGATGCTATTCGTAAGAATTCTGAGTTGAAGACAACGACGTCTGAATCACTTCCAGAAACAAGTAACCAGAAAAAGTACCTATTCAAAGTCCAGGCGGGTTCCAAAGCGGGCAAAGCCGATGATAGTAAGACTTCCAGTCTGTTTTCAGGCGATGAAGAAAGTCGGAAGAAACGTTATACGTCAGTGGACGAGTATGTTAAAGACCTGAAGCTTATGATGAAAGAGAAGGGTATCAAGAACATGGTGCTGCAGGGTCCAAAACAGGTCATTAATGACGTAACAAAGAGGTTAAATGGTTCGGACAAGAAGAAGGTCCTCTTTCGTCTGGGAGTACCACAAACACCTGCCCAAGAAGGGATTTCTATTTTGCGGCCTTTATCGAAGGTGAATAAGTCCGCTCCGGCAAGTTGCGCGACTCCTTCCTTGATCGATTCACAAATGAATAAACTGCCATTGAAACTGGATCCCTCCAATACTGCCAACGTATCGAAGGTGAAAAAGTCTGCTCCTGCAAGTTGCGCGGCTCTTTCCGTGATCGATTCACAAATGAATAAACTGCCTTTGAAACTGGAGCCCTCCAAGGCTGTCAACGTTTCTGAGATATCAGCAGCGAAAGATGATGAGCCTTCAGAGTTGAGCATTCCTGCAACGTGCGCGTCTTTTACTCCAGAAGTGATCACCGTTAAATATCCTACGCCAGTGAGCGTCGGAAACATCGCAAATGAAGCTCAAAGTTTGCCAGCCCCTTCGTCGGATATCTTCAAGGCACTTTCCATGCTAAAATTGGGTCAACCCGATGAAGACCCGTCTGTCCCGTTATCAGCACCGATAAGGAGCGCTCGTCCTTCAGATCATGCGATCGAAAGTACCATTAAAGCAATAATGGATACAGCTCGAAATACTGTGATTGATTCGCTAGGACCGGTTATTCCATCAGGATTGACACACGCACCACCATCTATCGATCAAACAGATTCAACCAAACAGACACAAAACGCTACTCTTGAGAAAACAAAAACAGTGACTGCTGTCTGTGATAAACTTCTTGCCGCTGCGAAAGCTGCCTCCAACGCTGGGGAAGGAGAAACTCGCATCACAAGATCTAAGTCACGTGCGGCAACGGAGACACAACGCAAGAGTGTAACAGATCTCGATAGAGCTATGGCACCACCTTTAAAGTTAGGTGATAAAACCTCTGCTGTCGTAGGTGATCAAGACGGTGTGTTACGTTTTGGAGCGCCCTCTCAGTCTCAGTCCTTATCATCAATGTTGCCGTTCGTGATGAATACTTCCGATAAGATGGATGGTACCTCAGCGAGACCGTGCGTCCCTTTTGTTGGTTTACCAAGATTACCAAGAACATCTGCGCCTTTGTTGCTACCCAAAAGGACGAACCTTGTCCGTTATGTTGTCGTTGGTCCCGATGGTCAGCGAAAAATCTTGCAAGTGCCCGGAGGAATCCCTGTTCTATACTCAAAAGCCTTATCAGGTCAGACCCCGTTGATACATTACAATTCTAATCTTAGTATAGGTGCTAATACAGATAATTCCGTCTTAGGAGATTTGTCGGCTACCAAAGAAGTGGTCGATGTCAGAACTGAAATTCTGCCATCTGGGGCCAAAGTGAAAATAGTGAGAACGAGAACTAAATCTTCACCAGAACATGTTGAAAGAAATGTCAGGACAGATCCTAAGAAAATAGTAATATTAGGAGCTAATGAATTCCCTAATAGTGGTAAGAACATAGTATCCCAGCACGATGGGTCGTTTGTGTACACTCAAAAATCAACCACGGCAATCAACCAACTTGAGCACAATTCCACGGAAATTGCCAGAGACCATGATAAGACTATAGCTAATATTGCCAGAGACCAGAATAAGACTATAGCTATGGAGGTTTCGACGAGTTCTGAACCATGTGACGGAAAGGGGGTTACATGCGAATCCACAGAGAATCTTGGGATCAACTCAACATCCCCGCGGAGGAGTCGGCGCGAGAGGAAAGTCGTAAGGCCATATTCTCCGCCGCCTCAGAAGAGGCGGAAATTAACATCTTCACCATCATCTCCGAACATTGAAGTTTCATCTTCAGAGAGTACCTGCTCCTATCAGCAGACGTCGCCTAAACCATCTGCCAGTGCAGTGGTAGTGTTGAAGAAAGAAATCAAACTTCCGCACCTGATCAGGTTATCGGGCAACACTACGGTTGAATGTATAAAGGAGGAAGATGGTCAACGAGATGCTCATACTCCGAAGAAGGTGTTAAAGATACGCATCAAATCGGAACCACTGTCCGATGACGACGAGCCAATGAACCCTGCCGAACACGGCTCGAATCTTGCCGAAAACAGGACGATCAAACCCGAACCAGATACCGACTCTGATTCGACAGACATTCCAACTGATCCGGAAGATACCGATGATGAATCTTGCCATCCGAGTGACAAACTGACAGGACTTCTTGCCGATACGAGGCCAGCCGATGGGACTTGCGAGCTCCCGAAGATTTCCGATACAGAGTATTTGTCGCGAGCCGAGAAAATGCGTCTTCTGAAGCAACGGATTGAAGAACAAGAGTCGGTGCTTGAAAACATTCAGAGACAACGGCATCAACAAGTGATGCAGAGACAAAACAATCCTGATTTAGAAGACCTTTTCTGATTAAAAATATTCGTATATCTTGTCGGTACTGCTGCTTCTAAAGTACTTACAGGCTGCCTGTTTACGAGGGCCATCGTGAAATAGATATACTCCAGTAACTATATATTTTTTTCCAAATCATCTAAGGATACCACTTACAACAACAGGCCGAATAAAATCTCATTTCACTGAATGGCCCAGAATTGGTCGGTTTGGATTCGGTGTGACGTCATGACTGAGGTATATGGGAGTTTACGGATACAATCTGCGCATGGGCAGATAAAGGTCATTTGTACCAAAAAGGTAAAACCCACAGAGATGAATACTGGATATGCGCTCATGAAAGTTATGTAACATCATTCATTTATGCACCAACGGTACATTCTATGATACGCAGGTGGAAGTATTCTTTTCAAGAGGGCAAACAAAAGGTATTCATGAAGCACATCTAGGACTTTGGCAGTTATTATTCTAAAATGCTCAAAGTGGAACTTCTCCATGTGTAAAAGATCTGTGGATATTTGGGGTCATTTATACCATGTGCTATCTGTAAACTCCCTTATTGCATTCAACTCGGTATTACTGTTGTCACTTTTGTGTTTGTATCGCAGTACATAGCTCGAATATTATACTTGAACCAGTTTACATACACAAGTACACATTATACATGATAAATGCTTCTTCTCTCACCATACCTCGATCACACCGCTAACCGACTAACCGCTAACTGATCATCGGAGATTCGGTTTGATATATTTTTGGTTTCGTTAACTCTGTTTTCCGTCTGATGTGTATAACATATAACGTCTTTGCATTTTTTTTAAATGTCATAGATGAAGTTCGTACAAATTTATAAGTGCCGTGTTTGTCACTCATTTGTCGTGCATGTATTATATTACAATAACATACATGTACTATTCCATGCTTGGAATTTGAATTGTAAATTGATCTATGTTGTTCACAAACAGCTGCCTGCTGGGGGGCCGTTCCTCGAAACCGTCCTAAGTCTAACCCTATGGACAGCCCATTGGAACATGTGTTATAGAATTAACACATATTTTTATGTGATGTCTACGAACTTAGACTTAGGACGTTTTCGAGAAACTGGCCCCCTGACCTAATTTATTGTGATTGACATAACATCTCGCACTTTGCACATCATTATTATAAGTATTAGTAAATGTTGACAATCATACCAATCATTTTTGTTGGTAGGTCCATGGTCTAGGCTAAAAGGGGTGTCCCTTTTATACGAACATGCAGGTATTTAAAGAGAAGGTTGAGTACTGGGAAGAGGTGAACACTATTTTTTGTGAGCGTTATCCTTGTATTGTGCAAGTGTGGAAGAACATCAGATAAAAAAATGTTTCCTGAAAAGCATGGCTCTTCAAATGCTTTAACATTCGAAATATGGCGAGTAACATCATACAAATCGGGACGGTTTTTTTATGCCACATGTTTGTGTAGTCCAATATACATCTTCCTGTGTACAGTGCTAGTAACTTTACCAAGACTGGGCCAAATTTCTTATCATTTTGATGATTCCAGAGCCTTGGAGTGCACACCAATACTTATATGCTAGATGATCAACCTTTTCTAAACGATTCCACATGTTTCTTTCATAATGCAATCGCATGACCAGAACTCAACTTTATCTTTAAGTTCTATCTCGTGTAGAATACTGTTTGCACCAGAATAATTACAAGCTTCTGTCGAGTCTACAGCAGTATTTGCTATGAAGCGACTTCTCAAACAGTTCCTTCAAATTGTGTACCATGTGTTGAATATTGTTTGTATCAGTTTTGCCTGCAGGTCTTTGACACCTACAGTTAACAAACTAAAAACTTCATACCCTTACCAAGTTTTATGATTTTGTTAAGTATGTGAACAGTTGATTTGTCCCGATTTATGTTTCTTGAGAATGTCACTTTTTAAAGCTTTACATCTAAAAAGTATTCAACAAAGGCCCTAATTCAACCAATTCACTTTTATTGTTTAGGGGTACGAACATTTTGATGTTTAACTATACATCAACCTCATAAGGATATAGAGTTTATTTTCACTTTGTTACTATTTGCCTTTTTTTAGGATGTTTTAACTTTGTCATTTTCGTTATCTCGAGTTCATTTTACAACGTTTTTGTTTTTATCACGAATTCATCAGAAGATATGGGTTATGTTTGCCCTCGTCGGAACAATGTTTATGTAGTTCAGTGATAGGTTATTTAGCAATGATTGTTGTATGCTTTTTTTCTCTCACTGTTTTAGAAAGAGGTACAATTTTAGATGGAAATTGTTTTACAGCATTTAAAAAAAAAAAAATTAACGGAATTTGTTTTAGATGGATTTTTTTCCCCACCATTACAACTCATCGTTTGTCCTTTATGGACTAGACAAAAAAGTTTCTTTGTGTGCTGAGTTACTTTCGATACCATACATTCATGCGTTTTGTGTGAATATTCATGAGTTGTTTTTTCATTGGAACGTATCTTTTCGCGGTAACTAAGGTAATTTTCTGCCTCATGCATTTCATCATTTTTCTGCCTCATGCATTTTATAATTTTTATGTTATATCTAAGGAAATTCAGACTTGTTGCAGTCTTATGTTATCGTATTGATAAACAGGGACAGTACCACCTGTACGGTACTCCCACCCTTGGCTGCCCGGCAATAGACAATACACTGTTAACCACATTAGGAGACAGTCAACAACAATGTTTTGATCATAAGTTTGGAACTACCCCATCTACGGCCAAATTTGCAGAAAAATTGCAAGTGCAACGGATTTTCAACAAAAAAAGTAAAACAAATAATAATCGTATTTGCAATGCCTTTTCTCCTTAATGGTTTGCCCTTTCCTACCCCCCCCCCCCCTCGACCCTCGTTGTTCCGTACTGGTAAAGGTTGTTGCCAATTCTGTTTTATGGTAGGGGTAAAAGTTAAACAAAATTAGCTCGTATGTATCTCGTGTGGGTATACAATTGTTACTTTTCATAATATTTCGAAAGTTATGATATTACTCGTGATCATCATTCAAAACTAGGTATTAGTTGTCCCATCAGGGGAGTGAAGTTTCCATTATTTCTTCCAAATCTGTGATAATTATTACGAATATATTGTTTTACTTCACTGGTTGTGTTTCTATCGTACTAATTATGAAATGTTTTCTCAGTTGCTAGGGATGAACATCCTGGCATAAATTGTTACTTTCTGACGGGCATTACAAAATACCAAATTGAACGAAGCTTGATGTTTGTGACGCATAGATGTTATTTAATTGACCTCGCAATCACGGTTATACACAATGTACTACAGAAGAATGCTATTCAAAACCCTTGTGTTTTTTGTATACGTAATAGTGTATATATTATCGTAATATACTAATCATTACTTTATGAGAAAGTGGTTGCTATTGGGGTTCTGTATTAATATATATATTTTAAATTGCTTATTGAAATAGATAATGGTAATACGTTAAGCGGAATGATGCCGGTAAATGTAAAATGGGGATGGAGAGGGGGGGGGGGGGGGTGAACACAAAATAGAAAAAATGAGAGATAGTGAAAGAAAGAAAGTAAAGAGGGAGAGAGAGAGAGAGAGAGAGAGTGGGAAGGAGAGAAGAGACCGAGAGATCGAGAGAGAAGCGAGCATGCATGAGAGAGAGGGAGAGCTAGAGAGTGATACAGAGAAAAACAGAGAGAGAGATAGAATGGGAGAGTTAAAGGAATGTAGGATATCGCTAATCGAGTGGGCGGTAGGGGTATAATGTCGTCAACTTCCAACTACAGCTGCACCCCCCCCCCCCCCTCGCCTCTTTCTGTCTCTGTCTTTCTCTCCCTTTCTCCCTCTCTGTCTCTGTCTCCCTCTCTGTCTGTCTCTCTCTCTATGTGACTCTTTCTCTCTCTCTCTCTCTCTTTCTCTCTCTCTCTATCTCTCTCTCTCTCTCTCTCTCTCTCTCTCTCGCTGTTTCTCGTAATCTCTCTTTAAACTATCATACGTTTATACCTCTAAACATAACATAGTTAGGTCTGAAGCATTTGGATTTGTATGAGCAAAGGTCCCCTAATGGCAAGTATACTAATGCCAGATTGTGCAATAATGAGGACAAAATAAATCATAAAAAGTTAACATAGTAAGTGTGTCCTAAAAATAATGTTTGGAACGATGCCGTTTAATGACCCTTTACTAAATTCCACGAAAAAAAGAAGAATATATGAGTCATTATGAAAAACAAATGTCAAGACATTACACTGCCAGGTGTTATGAATTATTTTCACATATTAATAGCTCATCACTCTAGGCATAATTATCAAGAAAGCAAAAGACGTTGATGTCGTCGAAAAAAATGAGTAGCTTATCTAGTCCAAACGATATGTTACATTGCCTTTACGGGCTGTCCAATAATGTACATGGATTGGAAATTGATACGGTATACCTTTTTTCCACCTGCATCTTGGAAGCGAAGAGATGAGAAGAACTCTGCTTTGGGATATAATGACTCTTAAAAAGATATGGAATTTTCTTGTGGAAACGATATACTTTTCTCAAAAAAGATGCACATGTACAGGTGTATACATTATAATATAATGTTTACATGTGCATCATTTTCGAGAAAATTATATATTATGATTCCCATGTAAACATTATTATGGTTCCAATGTAGTAATAATTTTACACAAATCAAGGTGAGAATATACCATATCATATACTTTCCCGAATCGCCAGTAAGAATGTGTACGAATCATCCATGATATCAACTTTTCCACAAACTATTGTTTTCGGAATTGTTCCTCTAGCTATCATTAAGTAACCAAAGTTCCGACTAAACTATGGTTCATCTCGATCTCTATAGAGCGATATTATCTTTATAGTGGTGTAGAGAGTGAGTCTACCAAATGAGGGACGAGGGCACTAGAGATTTTTTGTTGAAGGGGGGGGGCATTGATCTTATTTGGAAATGAAATGCGAAATTTCAAGGCTACTGATTTGATTTGGGGTGGAGGAAGTGGTTCAAGGCGTCTTCTGTCTTACCCTTCCATTTTCTCTCTTTCTTTCTCTCTTTTCTCGCTTTATCGTTTTTGAAAACTCGATTGAGGGGAGGGGGTGCCCCCATATTCTCTATAACTCTTCCATTAATAAAGTTGAGTAACACATCTTACATTTCTCATCTCTAATATACAGATTTAGTCATCAAACTTTTCTTGACATAAAACATTTTTATTTCGCAACCGACGTCCATCATAATGCATTGAAATAAATTTACATCCAAAGCAAGAAATCACAAAAATATAACCTCAAAGCCTGATCATCTTTACAAGCCGGCATTTCACATACCCGTAACATTCACGATAATTATACAAGCTTCTTTAAACAGAATATAATCATTTTCTTCGCCTTTACAATATAGCAATCATTAAACGAAAGCATAAATATTTACACGGTATGTTTTCATATTCAACCAGTTTTTTTTTTTCAAACAGAAAGCGCGTGTTCAATTTTATAAATGCTGGAGATCATTTTTCTGTTTATCTTATGTTAGCATTTACATTTACCATTTGTTTTAAATCGATGTATTAACAAGATATACGAATATTAAGTATCGTGACCCCCCCCCCCCCCCTCCTCAATCTATTTAAACATACCCATAAACTTGTGGCTCTTTAATAATAAACATGAAATTCAGTTTGTTACCAATATTCCAAGTCGCCAACTAAAAGCCTGAAGATAAATATACATGTAAGGGGAGGGGATATTTTGTTAAATGATTATCAAGCCTAAAAGTGCCCCATAAATGTTTATATTACCATGACGATAATTCTGACGAGATTGGCTAGTTAACCTTTACGACAAATTAGGGATAGTGACAGGTAACTTTTTTGCTCACCATCAACCAGCGGTCCGGAAATAGAGGAAACTGGAATCGTTAGAGTCGTTATAATATTTACTGGACGTATTAACATTTCCGTTAAATGTCAATATTTTTCGGAAATCAGTGGTCCTGTTTCGTTCATGATTTTTATAATGTCAATCCGCTTTGAATATTTTTCGTCTTCCGGTCATACCTCCAAATGAGGATCTATTTTTCTATTTGTTGCATCATTTTAAATATCAACCGAAGACGTTTTAAAACTCCCATTTTAGACAGTATATGGATTTCTTTGGAAATTGCCTTATGTTGAAATCGATTACATCATACAGACGACAGTGGCCTCCAAAGATTAGTAACTGATGTAAATCAAGAAGGAGAAGAAACCAACAAAATTCCCTCAAAAATTACACTGTATTCCTCTGGCATTTAATTGATACGGTAGATCATATTCTTATTACAAATTGTTTACTTGAATATCCATGTATACAATCTCATATATATTTTTTTAATGACAAAGATGCGCGGCGAACGAAGGTGGGTTGAGCACATTAATTTTCACGTTAACACGAAATTTGATAACAATCTTTCATTCATGTATTAAATGCTTAGAAATCTAAACATACAATAAGTCTGTATTTTTCATAGCACGTTTTGTATAAAGTTATACACATTGAACTCATGTTAGAATATTTGCAAATGAATAGAATCATTATGAATTTTGAGCGGTGAAAGTTCAGTACTTCTTTTAAATTTCCCGAAACATGGGTAAACACATGTTAGAAAAAGGAGGATATAATTCATGAAAGAAAAATGTGGCCGGATCTCGAAAGGAACGTAGAACTATATATATATATATATTTTCATTATCCAACATTTAAACGAATCTTTGAATGGTCGTAGAACACAACAAAAGGCAGTGTCATGTAAATTAAATGAAACATATAACCAATCTAGTTATTTAAAAAGCCTAAAGCCGACCTAATAACCGCTGAATATCCCTCTAAAACAAATTAGAAAATGATTTACCATGTGTAATTCCAACTACCGACTCTTTTAATTCAAATCAATTTCCTACTCTGGCAAAATTAATGTATGTCATTTACTGCTTTTCTACACTCTAATAAACAGGCGTATTTGTTGATGTTGTTGTTGATGTTGTTGTTGATGTTGTTGTTGTTGTTGTTGATGGTGATGGTGATTATGTTGCTGCTGCTGTTGTTGTTAACTACATATAACACGTGCTATGCTTTTAACAGGTTGTGAAATTGCGCCCATTCTATTTGTCGTTTCTCGCAGCAGTACAACACCATTTCCCCCGGATCGCAGAACTTGTTGCAGCACTCGTGGATGAAACCGCGGTTACCCGTTGACCTCCGCTCCACCGCAACCTCAATCGCCGTGTCACCCATAGAGGGCCGACTTTCAATTTCCCGTTTTGTCGTTTTGAGGAAGTGCACTGCATTTCGTTTGTGTAGGAAAGGCTCTGGAATAACGAGACAAGAAAGGAGTAGAAAATAAAATGAGAGAAGGAAACAGGATACCTTTCAACTACTTCCCCAAAATAAAGAAAAACAAAACAAACGAAAAAATAAGGTTACTTCATAGCGAACATGCATTTACTAATTCCAAGATATTTAAATTATTAAAAACAATAATAAGTCCAGAGACCCGATTCACAAAGCCTTTTTTCATGACAAAAGCACAAAAATCTCTGAAATATCTGCTGATAACCAATCAGAAGCAAGGATTTCACTAGTTTATAACAAAAAGTGTCATTTGTCACTAATGACAAGTTTTGTGAAAAGGGGCCCAGATCTATTATCGCGTTAGAGGAAATGTCTACCACATTTAAATTCTTTCCCACCTCTGGAATTAAGCGTAAAGAAATTATATTAATATTCGGAAAAGCGTGAATATTGCAAGGGGTCATAATATAAAAGTAATAAACATCAGAAAGTGTTATCGTTAATTATTAATATGGATTATCAAGACAAGGTAACTCTGGATTGTTTTAAAGGTACAAAGGGGCATAATATGGGGAGGTGGAAACTAAATTAAAGTATAACGATGATCATTATTTTCTAATACAATTAATTTTAATGTGCATCCTTGTCATTTGATAAAGACACCTCATCTCTTAATAAAGTTGGCTTACGTTACCTGGAATCATGTACAATACGACATTATTTCGGTAAAAGTGTAATAACTTGGCTATGTTCTCATCTAGCAAATTATAAAATGCTAATACCTATCTTCTCTGTCTAGAATAAGCAATCATTAGTATAGTTATGTTTCTTTACTTGTTAAGATATTTTTTATTTTGGCTGAGAAATATTTAGAGAAGGTTATTTTATGTTAAAGTTATTATTACGTGTTCAATGCTTCTCTAATTTCATCCAGTAGAGGATTTTAATGACACCATTTCAGTGAAATATTTCGATCGCCCACTCGTACACTGAGCCTAAAAAACACCCACACTCGGGGGCTTTTCCCCCTTTTTTTCTTCTCACCTTCACGACATCCAAAACTATTTAACAGGTTCGACAGGTGCAATTTTCTGTCAATCTATTTTATGAGGTCCACTAAGTGTAATCTTTTTACAATTGAAATACCAATGGGCTCTAATGCTGTTTATCGATTTTTGATGCACTTTTCCTCCCCCGCTGAGAAGATTTCTTTGTTTTTGTTTTGTTAATGAAAATATAATTTCCGTTCCATCAGCCCGGAGGTTTTGAAAAACATAAATATGTTTTTAATGATTTGGTTCAAGCCAAGTACAGGCGTTATCTAGTCAACCCTTAATGAAGTTAAAACTTGGTTGAATGACTGTTAATGGAACGCGAAAGCACTGTTATTGCTACTAAATTACACAATTATTTTGCAAACAAAAATAAAGAGTTGAGATCTGGTCATGAAACGAGAGAGAGAGGGAACGAAAATTAACGAAGAAATCCTTTTTGTCCCTCTATATCTTCAATATCATATATGTACCACATATTAAAGGGATCGGTATCTTTGTCTCAAATTCTAAACAAAATCCTGGATTTAGCCCATGCTGCTAATCATAATTATAAACCATTAGGTCAGTCAGGAATCCCATGACTTTTACAAGCCGATCGCGTGTCTGATTATCAAGATATTTATGATTGGAATTCTGATTGGAATTTGAAAATTCAAAAACATTTATAACCTTATTACAAGACCCCTTAAAGCTTATCAACACTAGTGTGGATAGGAGGGATTAGATCACACAGCGAGGTCACTGGACAGGTGACTATCTCATCAACTCAGCTCTCAAATAACATAAGAAATAGAGGATCATGGGGGACCAACAGGCACCGATTGGGGAAGTTTTCTACATAGAGGGAGCAAGTAGCTACAAGTAGGACAGGGAAGCTTTAAAAGCAAATTATGACCACCAAAAGATAAGGAACTAAAATAATCTAATTCGATCTTCGTTGAAGCTCACTGTCTTTTAAATTGGAAGGAAAATAAAGAACGAACGAAAGAAAGAAAAGAAGAAGAAGAGAAGAGCAAGAGAGAATAGCGGCAACTACTTATGATCCATCGGGAGACTAGTCATTGATCGTGAGCCGAGAAAATTAAATTGACCGCAAGCATTTTGAAAGGGGGCCATCGTTTATCATTTTCTGCCCTGAATAATGATTTTGAAGAAAATTGCAAAAAGTCGAATCGATTTCATTTTTGTTTGACAGGACAATGCCAAATGTCCGTCAAAGCACAAAGAAATGTATTTATTTATTCATTCATTTATATGTTATTGTGCGTGCTAAAATAATGTCAGGGTAGCTAATTAAGTATCATACTTGGCCTTTCATGAATGTTGAAAATTTCAAGGAGTGCAATTCTAAAAACGTAAACTATATGGCTATTTTTAAAGAGGTCGAGTTCGTGGATACATTTCAACTCTTGAAAACATATCGCCGAGCAAAGCCAAGTTTCCCTGAGGTACCGAGTTAGATCAACCCCATAATATGATGATACGATGCATATAAAATGCTCCACAGGGAGAGGAGAATGTGCATAAATTGTGTTCGGGTTAGCCTGAATCCAATGACCGGGGTAATGATACAATATACCATCCATCCAGTTTTTAGAGACATCGTCGATGTATCAAACGCTTTGTAAACCTAGATTATTATAATTATTATCAATAATAATATTATTATATTGATTTGTATTATCGAAATGTAATAATAATGAAATAATAATAACAGTTCGTTCTTTTACAGAGCATTTCAGGACCGCAGGCCCTCTCAAAGCGCTTTTACAGATATATAATTATTATTACTTCGGTTATCGGATTCGGGCTTGTCCGCACACAATATATGCACATTCTCCACTCCCTGAGGAGCATTCCATCGATACGACTTACTTGCTGGTGTATAAGAGGGTTTCGAAATACTTCTTTTGTCGTGTGAGGCGTAGCAGCTGTTACACATGCCCATGATGGTCTGCGCTGCTCTGCCACAATGCCAGCTCTGCCCCGCCGCCACACAGACACACAGCAGCAACACCGCCACAGCAACCCCGAGCAACTTGTTGTTGGAAGACGACCGTATCGACACCTTGCCCCATTCTACCATCTGTGTGTTGTAGGGGGGGGGGGGGGGGAGAGAAAGAAAGAGAGAGAGAGAGAGAGAGAGAGAAGGGGTGGAGGACGAAATAAAGAAATAGGTGAATGGATTAAGAGAAAAACTGGACCTAAACCACTGTATTAATGAAAACCAACTTATATTAGGCGAGCCTCGAGCCACACACCAATTTTACCGAAAATGTACTCACAGATAAACATGCAGGAGCAGGAACCCTCCATCTCATATTTAAATATAGTTGTAGTTGAAAAGATATTTAAGTGCTTAAAACATTAGAAACAGTATTGGTAGGAGAAAATAGAAACATGCAATGGCACGTACAATATTTTGCGTCGTAACAATCATTCTGATAGACATTACTTACATTGAAAATTCAAATGGTGAATTTGATATTGGTAATAACTTGAATTCAAATATGCTCAGTAGTAGAAGTACTTGTAGCAGCATTGGTGGTAGTAGTAGCAATATTAGTAGTAGTTGTAGTAATATAGTAGCAATTCATATAGCTGGAGTGACGGTATTAAAGCAGCAACAGTCAAATAGACGGTAGTGGTAGTAGCAGAAGGCAAGGTAGTAGTAACAAGGATAGCAAAAAGGTAAATTGTAGGATGGTCAAAGTGTGAAGGAGTCATATTTGTAGTAATATCACGCAGTTATTAATTGATATTTGTAATCCCACTCAAACCAACAAAGAGTAATAACAGACCGACACGTAACCGAATAAACCATAATGACGCCACCTCACATGACCTATTTAGCGGTCTGTTTGGGGTGTGGTTGGCGGGGGGGGGGGGGGGGGGTAGTCATTGCCAAAGGGAGTAGAGTATTGGATCAGCTGGTTCGGTAAAACAAAGGAACGCATTTAATAGTTTTGTTTGTCTTACACATTCACTTCAAAGCGATTAAGCTTGATTTATTTCGTTTTGTTCCATTTTTGTTGTTAGCGGTGTATGTGACCAAAACTACCATTGTGACGGAGCTCCTACGTATACTTCCTCAATCCTTGGACCCGTCTACATCCGCTAACATGTGACGTCATAAGGGTCTGGTTATTACCCAATGTCGAGGATTCGAGTGGAATTGATGAGAAAGAGATTGCGTATCTAATATGCTAGCATAAGCATTCGTTTCCACCATTGATATATTTATTGCGCATTGTTCAAGTTTTGTGTTAAGATTTATTCTATTTGGGTATCGTTTATCTTTTGTTCATTCTTGTGGATGGGTTTTCTTTGTTGTTTTGTTTGTTTATTTGCTTCTTTTTTTCCCTTCATTTTTCACATTTGTCTTTTATGGATTTGACATGAATAGAATTGATGTGAAAGAGATTGTTTATCTACTCTACTAGCATAAGTATCCGCTTACACCATTGATATATATATTGCTCATTGTTCACATTTTGTGTTTATATATATTTTGATTGCGGTATCGTTTATCTTTTTTCAATTTTTTTTGGGGGAATGGGTTGTTAGTTTGCTTCTGTTTGTTTCCTGTTTTCATCTTTGTTTTTACAGATCGTAACATTAGAATCCGTTTTCACAAGTAGGCCTATATTTTACATGTCCGGAAGTCAGTTACTGAAGTTATTAAAGAAATATAGAATTAGATGAATGGAATAATGGGACATATTAATGTATAAATAGATTACTGAACAAAATGACTCATACATAATCAAAATGATGGATTGATAGCCGGAATTTTACTGATTATTGAACACAATTGATTAATCACTGCACACCCGCATGATCTTTACGTTCTCAAACTCTGGATTGCTTATTCTTTCAAAAAATAATACACAGTGGTGGTGGGGAAAGGGGAGGGGGGGGGGGGGGGGGGTGAAAGCCATCCCAAATGCTGGGCCATCAATCTGGAATTATTTACCTCGAGGGATCAGAAATATTTCAACAGTAGAAATTTCAAAAGCACAATTGAACTGTATATTAGTATTATCATTAAAAAGAGAATATTTGACTGCATAAATACTATTTATTTATATTTTATTTATTTTACATATTTATACAGGATTGAAAAGAAACAATCGAGTCAGAAAAACAGTTTTTCATCGATGTCCTGTTAACATGATTAAACATTTCCAATTCTAACCAATGGGATTCTTTTCATTACATCAATCCAATAAAAGGGGGGCTTTTAATGGAAGAAAGAAAAAAAATTATATGAAAAAAATCGTTTGAAAGGAGTTGATGTATAACCAATCATATTTGTTGAGTGAAAAAATATAATAGCAACAATAAAGACGGTTGTGAATCCCCATGGTTAGAATTAGATAACACGAGAGGGAGAGAGAGAGAGAGAGAGAGAGAGAGAGAGAGAGAGAGAGAGAATTAGCGAAGCGAAGCGAAAGTAGGTTCGGGTCGCTTCTCAAAGAAACAACTAGCTGCCAATACAATTGCTGTTCATCTCTTAGATCTAATGACGTAGAAAATGCAGCGCAACTTTTGCCTCTTGGCGCCTTTTTGAATAGCGCAATCTTTACACCTGTCATACGAGCAAAGGTGTTGATGTTGATCACCCAAAGCGCACCAGGTGAGATATAAATAGATGAGGGGTGACCGCTCTATTGGAAACTGACGGGAATCAATTCCTTTATTTCCGCTACCATATATCGTATTGATGGGAGCTGAAGCGCGTCTTAGGTGAGAGAGAGAGAGGTGGGAGAAAATAGAATAAATGATGAGAGAGGCTCAAAATAGCCTAGGGATTTTCATGTGAAGGTGTTTGGAAGATCTGCGCGTATGAGTATAAGATGTATGAGGAGATAAAAGGATGTCGCAGAGGGTCAAAGGAGGGGTAATAGTGCCAGCCGAGGCTGGTAGGGGCACGTACATGGGCGTGGCTGGGGTTTGGAGCATTGGGTGACAGGTGGGGTGCGGTTGTTGGACAATGCAGTAATTGTGATGTAGAGTTAGTCCATTGCAGGGGAGAATCTTTAAAAAGAAGGAGAAGGAGGAAGACGACGAAACGACGACGAAGAAGGAGAAAAAAAAGAAGAAGATGATGGTGATCAAGAAGAAGGAATAGAAGAAGAAGAAGAAGAAGAAGAAGAAGAAGAAGAAGAAGAAGAAGAAGAAGAAGAAGAAAAAGAAGAAGAAGAAGAAGAAGAAGAAGAAGAAGAAGAAGAAGAAGAAAAAGAAGAATAAAAAAGAAGAAGGGCAAAAATGAAAAAGAAGAAGAAGAAAAAGAAGAACACAACAAGAAGAAGAATATAATGGAGATGTGGAAGATAGAAGACGACAACGACAACGAAATAATTTCATAACACGAATAGAACTAATTATAAAAACAAGGAAAGAACAATAAAAGAGACAAAACTCGAAAGAGAGAGATGGGGAGGGATATAAAGATACCCACAGAGGATAGAAGGAAGCATAATAAGAACGGTTACATAAACCGTTACGTCTACTCATGCAAGTTGTTGCAGATTATATGTGCACTGTTTCCCCATTACATGTATCATGTGAGAGATTGAAATCTTACACACCCAGGGATTAACGTTTATTCAACCAATTCAATGTCTGCAATGGCTTGTTATCTTGTACAATCTGTACAATATCACACCTATGATAATTAAATCTATTCTGAGCTTAAGAAGGTGGTTTCAAAGTGATTACATCCTCATCCGTTGCGCAAAACAATTGATAAAACACGTTGTTCGGAAATTATGTTGAATTATTCTGCTTTTAACATACACTTGGCATGTATTTTTTCTGAAAGGTAGAATTATAAGAAAAATATTCATTTCAGTGATACAAATCTATTTGCCTATAAGCCTAAAGTTCTGTTATATAATATGTAATTTTCATAATAATATCTAAAATGTTCTCTCAGTAACACTAGTGTTAACTTATCATGGGCGTTCCCAACTCAAGCTATGCTTTCGGGTTTTCGTCTCCTTCTGTTTTCTGAATTATTTACTGTATACTCTATGATGAAAATCATTGTTACATATATAATTTAGATATACATTTTGTTTCATATTGTACTGTTGAGAAAGAAATAAATGTTGATAAATACAAATACAAATACATCGCGGTGTATGTAAGATAATATAAGATAAGATGATATATGTATTCGTATTTCTTTCAAATGTCACATACATGTAGCATTAGATCATTACACAATTACAATGCAAACAAAATTATGGCAATGGTAAACAAAAACAAGATGACCTTAAATAAAGACGAGGAGACCCTGGTAAAAACAGAACTTATAAGTTTTAGGGTCCCCTCTGGACCAAATATTTGGTTGGTACATAAATATGCCAGAAGATAAACATGATGGGAGTATATATTTGTGACTACTTAAAGAATACTTCATTTAATTTCCACGTGGAAGAATATCCTTGTTACAATATTTTGTTCTGATAAGAATTGGTTTTGAAACGCCCTTTTGTCCAAATTATAGTACAATTTTAAAACTTTATACCAAATTTTAACGACACATTTTTGTGAATTCCCACATACACATATCCATGTTCTAAATTTAATGTTACATGGTTATCTGTAAGACCAATTAAATATCATGAAGAATTATTCCAAAAACTCCTACTGCACAGTGCATATAATGCTAAATGTATCTGGTAAGGGATTACGGCCACTGATCACCTAACAAGAATTCTCCTAATGAACTAATTTAGGAGTGAACATCCTCGTGACATCACAACTCCAGATGCCGTGCTCCCACGGGAAACATCCAATCAGAACTGGAATTGGCTGTGACGTCATATTTACGGATGCAGTTTGGATGGTACCTGTGTAATAGCTCTATATGATGCAGGCTTAATGGCAGTGGAGCAGATATATGAATGGAGATAAGATATAATAAAGATCATACTGAAAAGGGAAGACATAAGAAGGGTATGACGGGAAAGGAGATACGGATTGTCACTGGTACGAGGATGTCCCAATCTCCGCGCAGTTACCCCCTTCCGTTCGATCCTTACTCTTCCTTGCACCCCCCCTTCCGTTCGATCCTTACTCTTCCTTGTACCCCCCCCCCCCCTTCCCCTAGTACCGACGCTACGCCACTTTGTACAATTATATTTATTTAAAAGAAGGAATTCCAGCTTTGGCATGCTACAGTGGCAGTTACATGTATAGGATTCTGCGCCGGGGGCGGAGGAGGGGTGGAGGAGGGAGGCGGGGGCGGGGGACATAGGGCAGGCATGCAATTCTCTGACAATTTAAAAGACAAAAGAAGATCAGTACAAATGTTCAGTACTTTTTGCGATGCCTCTTGCTACAATTGTATCAGGCTGGATTTTGCAAGGGGGAGGAGGACACACCCCCTCCCGACCCGCCGCTGTTAGTACCATCAGTGTATTAAAGCAATTTAAAGAAATTAGGTGATGTTTTTTAAACCATTTTCGTCCATATCTTGAAAGACAGACCAACAAGGGAAATCGAATGGATTCGAAGAATTACCGAAAAATATATGTGGCTATCATGAAATATGATTCCATATATTATGAAGGAAAAGTAGAATACGATTATCGAACATTTGCGTCTAATCCCTAAAAATTGCAAAGCATGATCGAACATTGAATACCTCAGTTGTCAGGCACAACCATGGCTGAGCATGCGAACGCCTGTTAACGATGCCTAGCCTCTTGTCGATGGCCATTCAAGGAACCAATCTGACCAGGTACCCACTTACTACACCTGGGGGGTGTTTCACAAAGATTCTAAGTTGAACTTATCTCTAAGTTGGACTTAACAATTATGGAAAGCCGTTAGCATCTTTGAAAATATTTTGTAAAAGTTTTTTTGAAAGGCATAAAATGTTGATTCAAATCATTCATATTTTCTATCACAAGGAGATTTCATGTTCTTGATGTGGAATTTATAAAAAAAAGTCTAAAATACTTGAATTTTTGCTTTTGAATATATTTTATTTTAAGGCTCCAATGGCTGTCCATCATTTTTTAAGTCCAACTTAGTGTTAAGTTCTACTTAGGATCTTTGTGAAACACCCCCCTGGCATAAGTAAGGCAAATGTAGATTAATGTGTTGCAAAAAAGGACATTAGTGCTGCGTAGGAATTCGAACCCCGTACTTTGTGGTTCCCAAACAGGAGACTTATATCACCTAGACTCCTCCACATGCACAAGCTCTGAATCCCTCATTGGACTGAGGAAGTTTGTGGTTGTATAGGCCTCTCACCGACTCACAATTTCATGATTTAAATGAAAGAAGAAAACATAAATAAAGCAACATGAATTCCATGCTCGTTTCATACCGTGTTACTTGATGTTGGACCATCGGCTTTTCAGGTTGGCAAGCAATACCACGACTACATGTTTAGCATGTTTAAGTGCCTCAGCCATCGAATATTTTCTTTCAATATCATCCAGTCCTAATATTTTAATCATCTTACTGCTTGCGTTAATGCTAGCGTATTTCTTCTTGGCTGCCAAAATCACTTCTATGAACAAAGATTTAAAGATAGTTGGTTTTAATATAACAAAACCTTATGAGAACTCATCAAAACGATTACGTTTTTTATGAATTCGGTGCTTTTTCCAAAAGAACTTTCCATTGATGAATAGGAAGACATATTAATATATCAATCACGTTTACACACACTATCGAATAAAGGCCGAATGAAATTATTAATATCAGCTTTGGACTACAAACATGGTAGACGTATTAAAAAGCCAAGTACCTTAAGTTAAAGCCCAACCGCACTAGTTTGGCCAGGAGGGATACCATCTCCCTGCATGGCCATTGACAGGTGGTTATCTCATCAGATCAGCTCTCAATTAACATAAGAAAAAGAGGATCATGAGAGGCCAATGGTCACCGATTAGGCATTGTTTGCTGTATAGAGGTCGCAAGTAGCTATATGTAGTACAATGGGGCTTTAAACCACGGCTTACTGAAACAAAATAATGGTGTATACAATAAACAAAATGACACGAATGAAATCTCGAAGACATCGGGCTGGTTCGGCGAAATGAGTTCAATAATAGTTTATTGAGTGGAACGATTATTTTTATTCAGCTAGGACGCACGTGCCAAGCACGGTGAGAGGAAATGCCAATGTGATCAAGTGTGTGAGAGGGGAACTAGACGGCCCACTTTACCCGATGTGCCCCAGGGCCGCCCTTCGGGAGGGGGCGACGCGAGCATGATGTCATAGATACAGAAGCACGATCGATCTTAGCTCGGGATGCACCTTGTAGGATAGATAACCGTGGGGCCATGAATGTGACCCATGAATAGATGAAAAGATGATTCCACGACATGACCATCATGTTTCGGCGATGATTACACGGTGAATTCCTAACCCCCATTATCTAACAAACATTCTACATGCTTCCACCCTCTACCATTAAAGCCCCATTGCACTCCTTACAGCTACTTGCGCCCTTTTTATAGCAAACAATGCCTAATCGATGACTATTGGTCCCCATGATCCCCTTTTTATTATGTTAATGAGAGCCGATTTGATGAGATAACCACCTATCAGTGACCTTGCAGGGAGGTCTAATTCCCCTGGCCAAACTAGTGCAGACGGGCTTTAACCTAAAAACATGAACTAAGTCACACAATATTGTGTTAGGGTCCATGTTTAAAGACGCATAGTAGTGGGTTCTCATGGGGAATTCGACACCGTGTTTACTCAATATTAAACAGGTGTTGTCAATCGCCAGGATTATCGTTCAGTTTTATGGCCAACATGCCTGATATATTGCTCTGTATTTTCCACCAATCGCACCGTATGGACATTTCCCTCATCCGAAGGCTCTCCGATGGACTAAGGGTATTTCTTGATGGGACTACGGGTTTGCTGTGTTTGAGACTTGTATACCCAACCCAAATAGTATTTCTACCAAATCTGGTATCAGCGAACTATGAGCTACTGTACATGCAAACTGACGACCTACTCCCTTTAACATGTTAAAACTAAGCAATCCACAAGCGAGCCCTTATCTCTGACGAAATAAAGGTAAGCAAATATCGCTGGATCGAAATAATATCGGATCATACTAATGAATTTCGTGATGTATTCTATTATGCGTGATTTAAGTTTAAAGATTATGCATGCAGATACATGTAGTCGCTTCCAGTTGGGTTGATATGGTTTATTCTTAATATATAATATGTATATATTCTCATAACTTTATAGATCAATCGCCATGTATATCCAGATTGATCAATACAGTTATGAGAGATATAACAATCATTCATTCATTAATGATAATAAATCATATTTTACAATTACTTGAAAAAGAGGTAAAAAATATATCTCCAACTTTATCGGTATCGGTGTAAAAACTGTAAATAATTATATTACATTTAACTTTCATTAAACTAATTCGTTCACCTTTACTGTTAAAATGATAAACGATAAAGCAGCATAACATCCAGGGTCCCGCCGTCTCGATATGTCGAGCAAGGTCATAATTTATTCATGAACTTTCTTGCTGTTCCCACACAAGTCATAATCACTCCATTATATAAATATCATTATAGGTGTGTATTAAATGATTACCGCCCCCGTGTCAAATTTGTTCCACATTATAATGTTTTATTCATTATGTCTGGTTCATAATGTCTTTTCCTCACCGGCAGACACGTCATTCAACTTTCGATAGCTACATTTGAGGTCAAGTTATAAATGAACTCCCGATAAAGAATACATAACCTTTACATGTAAAAGTACGTTATTGATTTTTTTTTGGTGTATTATTGTCAATAACTTTGTTACTATGAAAAGTCACGACGAATCGTTTTTGTTTAAATTTATAACTACCCCTTCCATATTTGCCTTAGATCTTTAAATAAGTTTAGACATGAACCTTTTGTTTTAATCATTCCACTTTTTCATGATACGCCACTACAAAAGACCCCGCCTCCATAGAAAAGAACGAAAAGACAAAAAAGGAAAAGAAAATATAATAAAAGGAAAAAGAAAAGAAAAAGAAGAAGAATAAAACAGAAAAAGAAAAGAAGAACAAAAAAAGAAATGGGAAAGAAAAGTAACAAACTGAGAAAGGAAAAGAATAAAACAAGGAAAATGGCATCTGAACCTGCCTACTCCTTCAATTAATTTACACAATGATTGTGTTGACGTCATGCCAACGCTCATTCACTCTATTGGATTCCGATGCAAGAAAGATAAAATGATGATACTGGCAATAAAATTAAAATAACTTGAATATTAACTAAAACATTAAACATAACCAATATCAAAAGGAATGCGACTACTGTGCAAATTATTCATGTTAATGTTGATCGAGGGAGCTCGACAAGGTGACGGCGTGACGCAATCCGACGTTCATTTTATATCTTGCAGAATGGATTGACAAATAAAAATAGAGGAATGATAATGGAATGATGTTACTGTAAACAAAAAAAATTACACTTTCAGAGGCTTCTGGACCTCGATATACCACCAGGGGATGTTTCACAAAGATCTTAAGTCGGACTTAACTCTAAGCTGGACTTAAAATTATGGTGAGCCATTTGTAGCCTAAAAATAAAATATTTTAGTCTTTCGATAAATTTCACATCAAGACCATGAAATCTCCTTGATAATAGAAATCATTAATAATTTGATTCAACATATTATGCCTTTTAAAATAACTTTTACAAAATATTTTCAGAGATGCTTTCCATAATTTTTAAGTCCAACATAGAGATAAGTTCAACTTAGGATCTTTGTGAAACACCCCATGGGCTTATGATATATCCTGGCAGTCTGCTGCCCTCATGGTATACTATATAACCACTCTCACTATTATATACATGAAGCTTTAAGATACATCGTGCCATGATTATGATGATGATGCCATCCACACTGCCCTCTTTCATTTCTTCTTCTTCTATTTCTTCTGTTCCTCTTCTTCTTTTTCTTCTTCTTCTTCTTCTCTTCTTCTTCTTCTTCTTCTTATTCTTCTTCTTCTTCTCCTCCTCCTTCTTCTTCTTCTTCTTCTTCTTCTTCTTCTTCTCCTACTCCTTCTTCTTCTTCTTCTTCTTCTTCTTCTTCTTCTGCTTCTTCTTCTTCTTCTTCTTCTTCCTCCTCTTCTCCTTCTTCTTCTTCTTCTTCTCCTCCTCCTCCTTCTTCTTCTTCTTCTTCTATTATGGTTGATGATAATGTTATTACTCCGTCCAAATAATGTAGAAATCTTGGAGTTTTATTTCGATTCTACCATGTCCATGTCCGTTCAGAATCCGGCTGTTTGTAAATCTGTCAGGTATCAACTATACGTAATTTAGGCATTATCCGCAAGTATTTAACCCGCTCGGCCACAGAAAAAAAATAGTTCATGTCCTCATATCGTCTCGACTTGATTTTGGTATTTCACTTTTGTTTCAGCTGCCACAATCTCAATTTTCACGGCTACAACAATTACAAAATTAAACAGCCCGAATTATTACCCTGACCATAGGCGCCGGAAGTGGGGGGGGGGGGGGGGGCAGGGGGGCAGTTGCCCCCCCCCCCAATCGAAAAAAGTGGGGGGCAAAACGCATTTTTGCCCCCCAAACCCCCCCCCCCCCCCTCAAAAAAAAAAAAAGCAGTAAAGGAGTAAACCTGGTTTGTATTTTTAACCCAAAAGAACATAACAATAATAAAAACCTGAATTAAATCACATATACAATTCCATTCAAAGAAAAGGAAAGTTCACAGGAATTAAATTTCATAAACATTGCGCATGCCACCAATACGGTATTTATCAAAGGAGGTCTTTAAAATAGCGATACGCGCATATCGTGGACATATTGTGCGAGAATGGGAAAGCGTGTCTGTTTTTTTTGTTATAGGGGTGAGAAGACATGAGCCCCTGAACGCTGGCGAACTGATGGGGGTGTATTTCTTATTCGATACCAGTGATTTACAAATGTTGCTGTTATGACATGATTTTCCGGTATTTTTTCTCCAATTTTTGGAAGTCATACCTTATTATGCGTTTGTTAGAAAATAAGAAATTCCCGAATTACAGTAGGGCGAAAAATACGCTTATTTAGAAGCCTTTAAGTCATGGTCTGCAAAGTGGCTGGGCTTGAGCCCCCCCCCCTCACTTTTTGAAAAAGTATGTTAAAGAGAAAAAGAAAAAAAGACGGAGAGAAAAAATAAGTGACCTGCCAATGTCACAAATAAGGTATAAAAACATGCTCATCTGACCGTTATTAAATGCCTAAAGCCCCAGAGCTTACGGGGGCTCTGCCCCTTGGACCCAACCAAGGGCCTTAAAGAGGGCCCCTGGATGCTCATCTAACCTTAATTAAATACCTAAAACCCCAGAGCTTCCGGGGGCTCAGCCCCTTGACCCCCTGCCGAGGCTCATGCCCTGGACCCCACGCCAATTTACGCTCTACCTGATCGTTAATACTCCACTTTGAAAAACGTTCCGCGGGACCTGCATGTAACGTGCAAGACTGGTGGTGATGCAGATTTTTCGTCTGCCCCCCCCCCCCCCTTCCGAACGTTTTTTCTCATTACGTCACTGCTCCTGGAATGTTTGCCCCCCCCCCCCCCCAATCCCAAACTACTTCCGGCGCGCCTGACCCTGACCATACGTACTTCTCACATTACTCCTGTTTTGTCTTCACTACATTGGTTACTTGTTGAGTCCCGTATTGTATTTCAATTATTATTGCTTGTTTTTCACTGTATACAATATGGACCTGCCCCAGAGTACAATATTAATTTGTTGATGCCTTATAATCCTCCAAAACGCTTAAGATAATCCGATTCTCAATTGCTTGTTGTTCCGAAAACTAAGAAATCATGGGGGGATCGGTCATTTGCACACGCTTGACCTCACCTATGGAATCAATTGCCACAACATATTCGTTATATTTCAAGTGTAGATTGCTTTAAACAAAGCGGCTTTCCAGTAGATTTAAATTTACTTTACTGTTGTTGTTCATTCCTGTGTGTATTTTTGTGTACTTATAGTTTTTCTTCTCCATGCGCCTCGCATACATTCTTCATGTGGAGTTGGCGCATTACAAATACTCTATATTATTATTATTACTATTTTTATCCATCTTTATCTTTATCTTTGGCTTCTTTTTCATTTTTTCCTTCTTCTTCTATTTCTTCTTTTCTTCTTCTTCTCCTCCTCCTCCTCCTCATCCTCCTTCTTCTTCTTCTTCTTCTTCTTCTTCTTCTTCTTCTTCTTCTTCCCCTCCTCCTCCTCCTTCTTCTTCTTCTTCTTCTTCTTCTTCTTCTTTTCATTCTTCTTCTTTTTCTCTTCATCTTGTTCTTTCTCTTCTTCTTCTTCTTCTTTTTCTTCTTCTTCTTCTTCTTCTTTTTCTTCTTCTTCTTCTTCTTCCCCTCCTCCTCCTTCTTCTTCTTCTTCTTCTTCTTCTTCTTTTCATTCTTCTTCTTTTTCTCTTCATCATGTTCTTCCTCTTCTTCTTCTTCTTCTTTGTATTCTTCTTCTTTTTCTCTTCATCTCGTTCTTCCTCCTCTTCTTCTTCTTCTTCCCCATCTTCTTCTTCTCTTTTCTATTTTAAGCAACACAAATTGTTTCAGAAAAGAAGCAGCGTGCTATCTCTAGAAAAAAAGACCATGATACGTCACCAGACTGTGGATCACAGGGGGTTTGAGTCATTTGGTAAGACATTAATCTACATTTGCCACTCTCCACCCAGGTGAGGTAAATGGGTAACTCAACAGAATCAATTTCTAGACATTCTAGAGCGCCATTATTGGCGGTCATGCGGAAGCGTACGGTATGGAGCGCTAGGAGTGTCAAGTCTGACAGTCTCGAGCTCTCTAGATCTCACTGTCATTATCATTATCAACATGAACAGAAACAACAACAACATAACTTTTTTTGCGGTGGGCAATTTAAGATGTCATCATGCAACTGTTTCCTCATGTTTCCATTGGTGTTGACTGGATGCTGCATGGGCTCCTTTTTTCTTCTTTTTCTTCTCCGTCTTCTTCTTCGCCCCCTCTCTCCCTCCCTTGTTTTAAGATTGAGAAAACATTGTTTTAAGATTGAGAAATGTGCACATGACCCATTGCCAGTACGACAGATTTAATCATCATTATTTAAATAGGGCATAGCTTCCCGTCAGATAAATCATAAGTAAGCAATAAATGAACCGTTGGCTCTCATTATGAAAACGAGAATATTTACTAATCTTTGGATACATCCACCCCACAGCGTCAACCAAATAATGTCGAAACACTGGCTCTTCCTATGACCAGTGAATTATGTGTTGACTAATGTATCAATGTGCCTTATTGCAAAGTCGGGACCCCTCCCCCCTCCCCGCACCCATCTAATGTGGTTATTCTAATGTCCTCCCGATCAAACAGTATTATGTGTAAACTCCGAAAAGCTCATTTTCAGGCGTTCTTTTAAGTGTGTTATAGCTTTGGCTTTTAACGACTCTGATGGAAATTTAATTTCACAAAATATAACACTTTGGCTTTCAGCGTCACTATAGGCGTCGAATCGTACTCTAAAAATATATATCATTGTCCTTCAGTAATGTACTTGCCATGCTCACTTAGAGCGACACATAGAGACTGACATAAGAGAAGAAGACATGGAAGAAAAAGAAGAAGAAGAAGAAGAAGAAGAAGAAGAAGAAGAAGAAGAAGAAGAAAAAGAAGAAGAAGAAGAAGAGAAAGAACAAGATGAAGAGAAAAAGAAGAAGAATGAAAAGAAGAAGAAGAAGAAGAAGAAGGAGAAGAAGAAGAAGAAGAAGAAGAAGAAGGAGGAGGAGAAGAAGAAGACAAACAAGGGGAGGAGGAGGAGATACATACGTTGATGCGAGATGTAATATGTCGACGGCGATATTCTTGCAGATGATAATATCTTGGCCTATTCCCTCTTGCTATCACACGTCTAATTGATATCATAAAGTTGACCCAGTGAAGCATGAAATTAGGGTGATGTATTTCTGGCCTTCTAATGTTTGATGCTAAGCTATAATAGCTATCGCAATGGGATGCTGAGATTCACTATAATAAAATGACGTTTGCAGTCTTCAACAAAATTGGCAACCCATCAGCATGAGTGTATTTCTTTGTGGGTGTTTACATTGTTTTGTTTGTTTGTTTGTTTGTTCTGTTTGATTGGTGTCTGTTTGCTTAAACATAAGTCATGTAGAGGTGTCATGAACACGTCATCGGACTGTTGATCACGTGGTTCGCGGTCCAAGTCTTGTCGCGTCACTAACGTCCTTTGGCAAGACGTTAATATTCATTTGCCACTCTCCACCTAGGTATTAAACGGGTAACGGTAGGAAGGAATTTCTTGAATGCGTACTTGTTGAGTTCAAATTGTTGTTCACGGCCTTGCTGTAAATCAGCTTCTACATGTAGCTGATAGCAGGCTTTTTAACCGCGATGAAATAAATAAATTACAAATACAAAAAATGTAAGCACCACAAATGTTAGCCTAGCACCTTGCGTGGTGGATATGTGCGCTATTAAAAAATGTATCAAAATGTTACTCAATGGATGTCAATGCATGCAGAAAATAACGTAGAGGCGTGGTGCACAATAGGGGCGGTGCCCCCTCTTAAATTACACATTCTTCTACCCCCTTCGTGGCTGACGGACGTAGATATGCCCTTTCATAACCAACTAAAACCACCATAAGTACTTGTTTTCTTTAAATTAAAACGGGGAGTTCATGTACTTAATTCTGGGGGCAGGGGAAGTGGGGGGGGGGGGGGAGGGGGTGTTCATATAGTCTTTGAATCAAAACAAATCAAAGTAATTGGAATAGAGATCATGCATGTAATTTGGATTTTCTTCAATTTACAAGTACATTACAAATTATTTTAGAAAATAAGTTCACAAATGAATAACTCAAAATTCGTAAGTTATACAAATTGCTAAGATACAATTACAAAAAGTGAATCAAATACCTAGTTTGGGATTAACGTAAATGTACTATTAAATAACTATAGAAGAAAACAACTCAAAAACGGTTAAAATGAATAGTCAAATTTCATATCATCGTTGCAATCAACAAACAAGCAAGCAAGCGAAACATATAATATCATTAAATTACAGAAGTACCATTCAGGAAACTCTCCATCTTATACAAATATAGAACCTATTTCTGAGCCCTTTTTACGTAATCTGTCACCATACATATCACTCATAGAGAGGTGACACACATCTTACGTATATCATTATCATTTATCTATCGCGAACTCGGACTGCGTTTTCAAAGAAAATGAACCAATTAGCCTAACAAGAAAATCAGTATAGACATCAGAAAGGATCTCTATAAGGACATGATGACAAGCCAGAAATCCAATCGGAAGCCAATCATTAATAAACCTCATAAATCATTATCTTAATGAACATTGCAAAGAATGATGATGTTACCCATCTATTTCAATTTTTCCATGCATGATGTAGGTACTTCTTCAATTAAATCTTTTGAACAGTATAAGCTACGATAATAGGCTTACAGATAACTCTAATACAGGTTTATGCAGTCAATATATAAAGGATGGCCTATGCATGTAATTTCTGTTCTATGAATTTGATTTCTATATTCTACAAACCCTATTAGAACCTTAAAGATGAAGTTGAGTTCTGGTCATGCGATTGCATTGTGAAAGAAACCGTGTGGAAACGATCAGAAAAGGTTGATCATCTAGCATATAAGTATTGCAAGGTTCTGGATTTATCGAAATGATAAGAAATTTGGTCAAGTCTTGCTAAAGTTACAAGCACTGTACACATACAGATGTATATGGACTACACGAACACATGGCGAAAAAATCCGTCCCGATTTTTACGATGTTACATGCCATATTTAAAATATGAAAGCATTTGAAGAGCCATGCTTTTCAGGGAACATGATTTATCTGATGTTCTTCCACATTTGCATAATACCAATGATAACGCTCACAAATTATTTTTCACCTCTTCCCAGAACTCAACCTTCTCTTTAACACGAGTGAACATCGAATGACTAATCTAATTCGGATCACGAGTCACCGATAAATCGCCCTACGTCTGATCCATATTTCATCCTCTTTCTTGCAAATCTATTATAAGCCCCATGCACCCGATCATTTTCACTCTCGAAAGATAGTACTCATGTACATGACTTTGGTTTATTAGGTGAAATGAAACGAAAGATATTATTGTGTCTCCTTTTTTTAAGCGAATTCCACATCATCATTTGCTGATTACATTTGTCGAACATCGACAGAGAGAGAGAGGGAGAGAGAGAGAGAGAGAGAGAGAGAGAGAGAGAGAGAGAGAGAGAGAGAGAGAAAAATAGAGATAGAGAGAGAGGGGAGAGAGAGAGACAGAGACAAAGAGGGAGAGAGAGAGAGAGAGAGAGAGAGAGAGAGAGAGAGAGGGGGGGGGGGGAGAGAAGGAGAGTGCGGAAACATCGGTGTTTACGTTTACATTTACAATAGTGTTTCGACGTTAAACCTGACAGGCATGACCATCTTTTCGGGTAATTTTTATTTTAGATTTTGAAATTGTCAAAGGTTATACAGATAATACACGGTTAACTTTCATTACATGTAATTGCAATCTCCAGTTTCTTATTAATGATATTCTTTTTAAATATACATGAGCATAACATAATTACAACATTTGTTCAGACAAGTATGGTGAGCATCGACTCCTATCATAAGGTCCAAATTCGCGCTTTAATAAGGGAGACCAAACAATAATAGCGTGATTTCTATCAAGTCCCACCATTACCGTTCGATATTAGTAAAACAAATAGCAGAATATTTGAACCGTATATACATTATTGCAAATGGGTTTGATATTTGATAATTGAATCTTACTCGGAATATTACGACTTCTACCCCGACTGCTCTCTGACTCGCTTGACTTATTATGGGCATGATGACATCATATTGGGTTAAGTTTGCTTATAATCTCCACCGGAAAGGTCATATTGTTACAAATGACTAATTGATGCCAAGTTAATGATATGAAAATAATAGTATATGCTATCTTCAGTCAGGATAGTCACTTGATCACCTCAGGGTTTGGCGAAAAATGTAGGTCGCTGTCTGACCTTCCTTTCATTTCTGTAGAATGTTCTCGTCTCAAAACTATGCTCAACACATATCCAGGACCATTTTGGTCATCTAAAGCCTTCAAAGCTTCTTATTTGTATGTGTTTTTTGCTTCTTCTCTCCCTTCTGCACCTTCATTCCCATCTTCTTCTTCTTCTTCCTCTTCCTCCTCCTCTTCTTCTTCTTCTTCTTGTTATTCTTCATCCTCTTCTGCCTTTACTTCTTCTGTATTCTCTTGTTGTTGTTGTCGTTTTTATTCCTCTTCTATTTCTTCTTCTTCTTCGTCTCTTGTTATTCATTCTATTTACCTTCTGACACTATGTCCATTCTTTAGTCTCAATGTTCATTTCAAATTTAAATCCTGAACATATGCTTGCAGCTTAAACGGGAATTAATGGCAGATCTGAGTCTAAGGATTACACATAAATTGTCATTAGGGAGACCATTATAGATATTAGAATTATGTTTTATAAGTTGCAAAACGTGAACATTAGGGACTTTTAGATTCGCACGAAGACAATGGGGATTGCTACGATCGACGTCCTTTTAATGCACTGCCTTGAATGGACGTCACACGTATCAGTCCACGCAAATCTAAAAGTCCCCAATAGCATCACCACACATCTTACAAAATGTGGTGTAACAGCAGAGCTCTATGGACCAATCAACTAATTCTCCTCGTCTCAGAAGGATTAAGTGATTACATAAGGGCCAAACAAAGGAACCAGCTGATGCCATTACAAAAAAAAAAATTCAAGTGCTATGAGGGGTTACTACCGCAGCATTTTAAAAATAATTGAGATAATCATAGCTACTATGTTTGTTATTATTATTATAATTATTGATGGTAGTATTATAACTATCATTATCATCATTGACATTATTAGTAGTAGTATTACTATTATTAATATTATCATTACCACCATCATTGTTATAATTATTATAATTAAGATTAGTATAAAATATGATTATTATTATTATAATGATTACTATTTTTTGTTTTTTTGTTGTTATTTTTGCTATAATTATCATCATCATCATCATCCTCATCATCCGCATCATCATTATCCGCACTAACTCACCTCATTACCATTATGATCATTTATTTTTCTGATTGTCAGTACATTGTCTCAATCCAATATGATTTTAAAAATCAATTTCTTGTATACAAAAAGAAGAAAATAATTATTAAAGCTGCACAATGGTGGTGCTGTCTCTCTCTCATGAGTGGTTGGTTGCGAGAAAGACAGAAAAGGAACGAAAAATACAATGTATCTGGAGAAAGGGGTGTTTAGTATACCTTTAAGCATCTTGGTTCCATTAGAACTGCCCCCCCCCCCCTCCCCTCAAAAAAGAAAAACATATGTAATGATAGTTGTATAAGGTATATATACAACGAGTTTGATCCTAATAGCCGCACGACGAGCATTTTAGAATATATAAACAAATAAATCACCCAAAATACCAGTGACAATTTTAATTCCATGAACGATTTACGGAGAGCTAGAAACAAATCTTGAAAAAGTGCTTTGCGCGAAAACATCCAATCCTGAGGTGGATTTAAAAGGCATTATGGATTAGAAATGCGGAGTATATAATAGGTTCGCAAAGAGCTAGAGAGTTGATAATGATTGAAAACTTCCTAATCCCCTAGTTCTGTCGATAATGGCAGTATTTTGCTGCGCATTTGTTATTTTATTTATAAATAAGGCTAATGATGGCATCAACATTTTATGTAAATTGTTTATTAAAAGAAAAATAATGATAGTTTGCACAGAGTGGCAAAGTGACGGAAAAATATTGACGGTTATTCCTATTATGGAGTTTTTGTTTTCCTTCAAACATTATAATAAATATTAGCGTTATTTTTCAGAATGCAAGCGAAGCATCTACTTAAATGGCAATGACCAAGCGTGCATCTACACTCGGTGGGCGCGCTAACATCAAGGAGGGGAGGGGCCGGGGCGGGACGCCATCTGTCATACTAGGTAGATGCGATACTGATTGTATCAAGCTAGCCGATTGGGGAGTTCCCTTTCTACTTTCTCTAGCTTTCGATTGATCTATCCATCTATCTATCTATATTGTATTCATCTATCTATATTATATATACATTTAATAATAGCTTTGTTGACTAAAATAATCCCGATCAGTATCAGCTGTTCTTCATGAGGGTCCTGCGATTATTATTAACCCAGCGTTTGTCAGGTACATGTACCCATTTACACCTGGGTGGAGAGTGGCATATATACATGTAGGTTTACTGCCTCGCCCAAAATACGTTAGTGCCGAGCTGAGATTCGAACCCTCAACCTTAGGATTGAGAGTCAAGTGAATTAACCACTGCACCACAACACCTCAACGATTTATGTCTGTCTACATACATGTACCTACCTACCTATGTATATATTTATCTATCGTTCTATCTATCTATCTATTTATCTATCTATTTATCTTTCTATATATTTATCTATCTATCTTTCAGGCTATAGTTCATCCAGACGTTGGACAAAGCCCTCCTCATAACATTTCCATTCTCTTCTGTCTCTGGCTATCCAAGTCCTATCTATAGTATCTACCAATTTGTATTTCTATATTTCTATCTATCAAATTTTCGCCACTTGATGTTGGGGGGGGGGGGATGGAGGGAGTATCTCCGACACTGTTGAATGGATAATGTTAATCATTTCCTGACCTGTAGGGGCCTGTAGTAGGCCGAGCATAAAAGCAAATATGCCTATAGCGTGAGAGTAAGGAACTAGATCACAATCAATCAATTTGTAATCAACCATTAAAGAATGATATGGATATTTTGATCTAATTGGTTTAGTATGAACCACCCCCTGGAGACAAACCTTCCGCATATGCGAGATTCAAAGACCCTCTGCATCTACATCTATCTATAGAGCACTAGTATCTATGTGAACCTAATGAATTGCATTTGGAGACAGACCTGACTATAAAGGCTCGTTCATATAATGACGCGGCAAAACGCCGAGGTTTTTTTTAATGATGACGTAAAGTGAACATCGGACTCTGTGGCATTGACGTTTGCTCCAAACAGTTAATATATTTCGTGTCATACATGTGGTTTTAATATGAAGAAATTTCACGAACCATCCTCTTCGGAGGAAATTTTATTTATTCTATGATATTGTTTAACAATAGCATAACAAGAATGAAAAGGCTTACTAATTTGTTTCTTCACGTTTTCGAGTAACCCGACCCTCAGCATCTTTTATAGAGTATCACTATCGTTTTGGATCCAATAGAATTGCATTTAGAGACATACCTGACTATAAGGCTCGTTCAGGTATGACGAGGAAAAAACTCATTTGGTCTAAACAATTGGGATAAGTCTTGTCATACATGTATTTCAAATTTGAAGAAATTTTGTCTCTCCCTACAGTTGTAATAAGTGTGCAGCTGGCAATTATACTAACATTAATTGCAGGACCCGCATGAATAGTGATTACCCCTGTCATCCTAACATCACGGTATCATTTATCTATCATTACCTTAATGGGGAAGGATTCGGCAAAGACTCTTAGCATGTCATTTAAGTGAGTAAGAAATGTTGACTTGGGTAAGATTAGTTACTTTGGAAAGTATAAGTCCAGGTAAATAAACGTGATGAAATATTTTTCAAAATAGAAAGTGTTTTACTATAAAATCAATATAAGAATGGAAGTTTAAGAATCGAATCAATTTATCATTTTCAATACGAATACAATTACTTGAAAAATCCTGAATATTATGTTGATGTTTTGGTATCACTATAAAATAAGTACAGTATGTGTTTTTGTCATTGGTACAATAAAATTGATTTTTGGAAGCCTGTTAAGCTGAATTCAACATTTTGAGACGATAGATAGCAGGCATATTGCAATACAAATCGAAGACAATTTTACATAGAAAGTAAGATGAAATATCGGACTGATTGAAATGATATCATACGACATGTGAATTATGAAAATGACACAAATTATTGAATAAACTCCTGAAAAAAGGGTAATGCATCACACATTGAAAAACATGATCAACAAAATAAGGAGAGAAAAAAAGCACTGCAAGTCGAGAAAGGATGTAAATGGAAATGGTCTATCAAATAGAAAATGAAAACAAGCATGTAGCTAAACAAAATAAGATGCTGACGGTAAGTTTTGTTTAAAATAACATGGCTGTCGCATCTGTTTTTGTATTGCAGATTTTCAATCAATATTATTCCCATGGACAATTTTGAGCATATTTTATAAGAATTCAAACAATTGCAATATCAGAAGAGAAATTGATTCATGTAACAAACGAACAAAATATAAAGGGTATGTTAAAACACAACTCTTATAATCGACGAGGGGAAATATTGGAGAAGAATAAAAAGAAGAAGAAGAAGAAGTAAAAGAAGAAGAAAAACAAGAAGGAGACGTAAAATACGATTTAGACGAAGAATATAAGGGAGAAGAGTAAAAGAAGAATAAAAAACAAAAGAAGGAAGAAATTAATTAACAAAAAAAAAAAAAAAAAAGACGAAGGAAATATTAAAAAAAAGTAAGAAGATCATGTTGAGGAGGGGACGAAGTAACATAAAAAAAATAGAAAAGGAGGATGAGGAAAAGGAAAATGATGATGGTTGATAATGATGAAAGGTAATGATGGTGGCGGTGGAAGTGGTGGTGGTGAAGAAGAACAAGAAGAACTTAGAACTAGAAGAAACAGAAGAAGAAGAAGAAGAATAAAAAGAAAATGAACAAGAGCACCACCATCAAGAGGAAGATCCGAATAATCATAATATTATAAAAAGTAATAGAAGAAGGAAATAATATGAATGAAGTTAGAATAGCAACTGGAAAAAGCGAAAAAGAAAATAGAAAACTAAAAAAAAAATAAAGAAAAGGACAACTGAGCAAATGCAACTTATGCCAGAAGAAAAATCAAATATATAGATAAAATGATAAAAACAGACTTTCTTGTAATAAGGGAGACATGCAGCAAGAAGTTTGAAAGAAGAATAAAGAGAATTCATAAAATAGAGATACGTAGGCAGAAAGCTACGATCGCCTCCAATAATGACATACAAACTTTTTTCAAAATGCAGGATGAAAGTGAGTAAAAAGGAATCATTATTAAGATATATTGTATTTTCCAATCCAATCCAATCCAGGAATTTATAAAGCGTCAATATCGACATGTAGTTGTCTATTCAAAGGCGCTGATGAGATTCCAACAAAAAGTCATTTTGTTGCGATACAAAAGTGCATCGAACGGGGTGATGCTAAACAATGAATCAGTCGCCTAGTAGTTTGAGGCACTATCAGCAACTAAATCGAAATTTTTTATCCAACCAATTTAATACAAATGAAGCATTGAAGTAAATTAGGGCGAAATTCGCCTCTTTTCTAAGAATAAGAATGTTGAGCACCCGTGTTTAAGAAGCAAGTCAATAATTATGAAGCTGTGTAGATTAAATAAGACTTACCAGACTAAAACAATTCCTTTGAAATTAATGACTAATCAGAAATACTGTTCTATTACCTTTTAGAAAGTGATGAATTTCGCCAGTATGGCTTAAATTGAAAACATGCAGAAACAGTTAATATAATTTAATAAAGACTCTTGTTTTTGAAAATTAAAAGGTGACTGAGCTGCTCTGTCTTTATAACCCAGTTCAATCTAATTGTAATTGTATCAAAACAATTTAATTGTTATTCACATTTAATAATATAGTTTACATTTTTTGATACTATTGATGAGAGGGAACAGTCTTGAATTAAACAAAATATATACGTATATATTTTGTTGGTCCCAACATGTATATATCAGTTCTTAACAGATGTTTCATTCATTAACATTAATTTCTTTACATAACACGAGCGAGATTACTTTCTAAAAAATATACTCAAGAAGAATTTCAATACGTCATTGTAAATCCGATATAAAGCATGTTAATATTACGTAACACATCATTGTAATGTTCCCAAGTTTCGATAGGTGATGAAGATGACTATTTAAATTGCCTTAAGATGTTTTTTTTTTAAACAGCAGCGATTGTGTCATCAAGATATTTTTGTGAACATATTTTTAGTTATTTGTACATTCAATAATTTAAATAGGGTGAATAAATCATCCTAATGGATATTGCTTATTTCCACAGGGGTTTAACATTATCGTAGAAAAAACATGACAAAATGATATACAAAGAATTATAGGTACAATTAATTACGTTTCACTATCATAATGAAGACAAATCATACGAAAAAAGATACATTAAGAATAAAGCACAGTGGAGATGAAATATGAAAAGGAATAACATTTCTTACCATTCTGAATGTGTTTGGAAGTAGCGGTAGTTTGTTAGAGACCAACTCTCATCCAGGCCTTTATGACGTCACCTCAATAATCAAGACACCGATTAGTTCATCTCGTGAATTAAAAAAATAAAAATAAAAAACTAGCACCAAAAAGCGACGTGGCAGCAAAAATGTCCTCCCCTGGTATCTATACGCCGTGCAAGATGAAGGAACAACGGAAAGAGGAACAAACTTGAGGAGCCTCCGACGTTTCTGCTGATGCGAAATAATGTTTCGCTGATGCCTAAGAACCGCTTAGTGGATGATAGAAGCGTTGGGAAGACTCTCTTCGTCAAAACATTGTTGTATTGTAATTCCCTTTCCGAAATAAAAATTTAAAACGCCACCTAGAGAGCGATGCTATAGATGTTCACTTGGTAAACGCAAATCTTCCCTCTGCTGGTAGATAAGGGATGCGCAACCCATAAATGAGTTTATCCAATGGAGGGGCTAGGCTTACGCGTGCGTTTATGAAACGTGCGAGCATCTAAAGATAAATATGCGTTACAGTAGTTGGCCATCTGGATTAATGAGGAGGGAATTTCAGAAAATGATATATCCATTCTTAACCCGGCACCCTTGCCCCACCTCTCTTTAATAGCATATTTCTCATAGCGTTAAGATGTTTGATGGATTGATATGGAATACAATTGGAATAAGGAATTGTGTATTTAGATTAGTATCTAGATTATATATTGCTTTTCCTCCCCCTAGTTTTCTTCCCAGGTTGACTTTCTAACGACCTTCTCAATCCTCATGTTTGACCTACATACATGTACAATATGCATGTTCATTTCCATTGGACCAAGTTATCATTATTACGTCACTGAATATCTTTTAAAACCACATAGTAGTAAGTGTCCATGCATATTGCATTATAGTTCGACGACACCTGATTTGGTTAAATTAACGTGTCTGTGTGTGAAGCGGCGAACTGGTGGTCCCACCGGAAAATAACACCATATTGCAAACATTATAGCGAGGCCGAGGAAAATGTGATATTATGATGAGAGTTCTTTATGGAGGCAGCCTGTAAAGCACATCTGTCGTAAAAAGTGAAGTCCACTCTAAGTGACCAACAGCATCTGTTATTGGTTAAACACCCAAACGGTGTCAAATTCCATAATAATTCTGCTTTTATATAGCGCTTAATACATCTAAGATGTGTCTAAGCGCTTTACAGGTATACTATGATAACCAACTACTATCATAATTAAGAGCCTTCTACTCAATCAACTTGCTTTTGATCATACGTCACCGCGTCTTAATGATTATTGTGGAATTGTGCCTTTGGGGTAATTTTATTTCGTGTCCTTTTTCCCCCACATACCATGCTAAAATGATTTGTGAAATAGGCCATTTTCGTAATGTAACCAAATATAATGCATAAGTCTTTGTGAAGTGCCTCAATACAAATTATTTCATTCACCTGATAAAAATAATATAGAATGCAAACTGCATAATTTTGTTAAGTGTTGCTAGGTAGGTCAAGTCATAATTGTTGTCCTACCTGGAAACAATTAATGTATGCAGTTTGGATTTTGTCTATTGAAATAAATTATTCTTATCAGGTGAATGATATAATTTGTATTGAGGCACTTCACAAAGACTTCTGCATTACATTTGATTACATTACGAAAATGACCTATTGCGATTGAAGGGACTCTGATGTTGGTGATCGTCAAATAGTTTGAACGACGGATTGAGTGAAGTGCTGACTGTTAAAGCTGCCGTAGAAAAATCTGCAAGGGAAATTTGCCACTCCATACCCAGGAAAAATGTGGAATCTGATAGGTGGACAGGTTGACGAAAACCAGAGTGATTGGATATCTGCCATGTGATTTCGTGAGTGTTTTCACCCCCCCCCCCCCCCAAAAAAAAAAAAAAGAATTTAGCAACACGGTGTCTACATGTACGTATAGCTTAAATATGTGGAGACAAAAAATCCAAGCACATAATGACAAACAAGTTAAAAGAGACCTTAATAACTACAGCCTCTATTTCTCTCTGTCTATAAGATATTATCACCATGATGATAACTGGCCAAATCCGGAGGGGGAGGGGGGAGGGGGGATCTTGAAAGAAAGAATTACCGAAAAGAGGGTACTTGGAAATCATCAATCTTATAAAAACAATGATTATAATTTGTAAAAATATGGTATTGTCGCTGTTCCAGTTTGATATCGTGCGATATCAGCTCTATGCTCCACTTCCAACATGATTTTTTAAATCAGGCATTGTTTATCCGCGTACAGCTGCGAATATAAAGGGATGCTTTTTCACTGTTTTGAGTCTCGTGAAAGCCGATCCAGAGATATCGATATTTCCCGTACCCTTTTCAATTTATTTGACATGCTTTGTTCTTGTTGCAAGTTGGGTAGATATTGTAGGTCTATTTCACTTGCACTGTAATACCAGCATCTGCCTGCCAGTCATGTTTCAATATGCCGTGATTGAAGTGAAGTGAATTGATTTGATGTTTTTGTTTATTGTTTGTTTGTTTGTTTGTTTGCCTGGTGTCTGGTTTTTATTTCATTTTCCTGGGAATTAAATACATTTTGACTAATCTTAACAATAAATACTACAGTTTCGTGTATTTACGAATTGCAATCTAGGCTTGCGCGCTTCTGGCAAAACTCAACCTTGGATAATTATGCAAAATGCAAGATCAACTCAACAATATTTCCTCTTTTTGCGGGTATACAAGTCATCTCCGTGCGAGTGAATTTATTTTCTTCCAGGCGTGAAATTCGAGCCGGCCACTATTTCGATTTTCTACCCATATACCTCCCCGATTCACATAGCGTCGCTTGAGTCCTTCTTCTCAAAGTAGTTTTGAATTCTACCCCGAAATCTATGTTTATTAGATCAAACCACTTCTCCACCGCCGGGGGAGGGGGAAGAGGAAGAGGCAGGGGGGCTTTGAATGTGACATATATAGGGTGGTGACTAAAAGCCCAACAACACCAACTTATATTAGTGTTAAAGCCAGCATACGCCCTCTCCCTCTCCCCACCCTGAGTAAAAACAACATGGATTAGATAACTAGCTAACTAACTATGAATAAATAAAAATGAATTGATTAATAAGTAAATAAGTTGAATAAATGCATTAATCAATCAATCGTTCAATAAATGAATATATATCATTTTCGTAATAAATCTTATTTATAAGTGGCCACATGTGGTGGTAGGACTGGTGTTTCCAATTGCAAAGCGTTGGGGATATCCGTAGATTATTTCAACTGCAGTCCATGTAAGGTACCGATCGCCGTCATAGCAACCCCCCCCCCCCCTCCCTTCTCTTCCTGCCCCCTTTGTATTAATGTCTGCATACGCCATTTGTGACGCGTAATGACGTCCCGTGTGCGTAATGACGTCCCGTGTGCTTAATGACGTCCCGTGTGCGTGTTCGTCGTCGTTGCGCGCAACAAGTGGCTTAAAACACAAAGGAGGTCGGTCGGGTGAGAGGGCGATCGATTAACAAGTATCGGCGCCCTATTTTCTGATTCTCGTTCTATGTATCGTATGGGAGCCTAGGGTATGTAATGCATCTTACGTAGAGACGGACAGTGCCGGGAGTCGGAGATTTGACCAGCATTGGAGGGACAAATGCCCACGCGTCGCCACGATTCCAAATATTCTGTCCTGATATAAGCTGTATTCCTTTGGTTCTCTTTTTTAATAACATGACTTAGTTTCATTTATCTGGGTTAATCCCCAGTCTAGTTAATGAACGGGCGGATGCGGAATTTGTAAATATTGGGAAGGGGCGTTGGAAGCTTTAAGCCCCTCTTTAGTGCTGGGAGCCCCACAAAAGTGATGGGAAAATTCCACTTAAATTGTATCATAATGTGAAAGAGGATGTAATTTTAAGATTCATATCTGCAAGGGTGTTCAAAACAAATGTGTTTGAAAATTTAAGTTATCGGTGTACAACAGGTAACCGAAATAATGTATTCTTTTATCAATATTTTTCTTCAAACACATATTTTTGTTGGGGAAAATCTTTGCAGAAGTGTGTTTTAAATGACATCTTTTTTCGCATTATGATACAATTTAAGTGAATTTTTCCCATCAAATTGTTGGCGAATTTAGGGCTCCCAAAACTTTAGAGGGGCTTTAAAATCACTTTTGGGAAGGCATATTGAGGCGCTTTTCATTAATTTTGGAGGCGGACATTAACGCTATCAAAGTTGAAACTACCCTATTAAAGAGTATTTAAGATGCTACGTTGGAATAGGTTCCACCATCATTTTGGAATGGTTTCAACTCCGAACTGTGTGATCTGTAACATGACTCATAAATGATTGGATTTCTTCTTCCGCCTCAAGACAGTCGATAGAGGGCTGCGGGCAACATATGAAACCGGCTTTGAATAGGGAGAACTGGGTCCTTTTTAATAAAAATTGGTATCAAGAATAAGTTGCAATAACTGATAACTATAAGATACTGGAACCATGGAATCTGATTAACTGAGAGCTAAGTTGTCACATCGAATGTTAGCATTTGTTATTTATAACAAATTTTATTATGCCAGCAGCTAAAGTGATGAATAAGATGTTTAATAGTAATATTAATGATAATACCAAAAAAAATAACATTTTATATTTTTTTGTTGAGTACATATCCACCACACACGCTCCACTATTACCTCGGCTCTGCTGTGCTACCGATTTCGGTGGTCAAACCATTCAAGGAATTCCTTTCTACCTTTTAACACCTGGGTGGAGAGTGGCAAAGTAGTTTAAAGGGAAAGTCCACCCTGAAATTAAGTTAGTTTTAATAGGAGTAGAAAAATGAGAGAAACAAGTCAGTGAAAGTTTGAGCAAATTCCGATTAAAAATAAGGAAGTTAGGATTTTTTAAGTTGTGATCAATCAAACACAAATTGGCAACTCTATGACGTAAAATGCGAGCTCAACTTCCATTTGCTTAGTACTAAAAAAATCTAAAATTTTCATTTTCCCTCAAGAAAAATTTCAACCATACATGCACCCTAAATATAATAATTGCAAATATGTTTCTATACTCCCCCTGCAAGGAACAAATATATATTCCGTCATCAATAACGAAGAAAACATGATTTTATGGAATATTATGCACAAAGCAAATGAAGGAGAGCTCGTATAATACGTCACAGAGTTGCCAATTTGTATTTGATTGATCACAACTTCAATAATTCATAACTTTCTTATTTTCATTCAGAATTTGTTCAAACTTTCACTCACCTGATTTTCTTATTATTCTGCCTCTATCGAAACAAACTTATTTTTGGGGTGGACTTTCCCTTTAATATGTTGTTAAAGGACATTAATGCCGCGATGGGACTCGAACCTACGAACCATGTGATTAACAATCCGAAGAGGTATAAATCCACTAGACCATGACACCTTTGTGTGATATGCTGCTAGAATGATTACCTGATTATAGGATGAGTCAGGTCAGGATTTCTACAAAAAGTACCACAATTGCAGAGACTTTCAACCAAATCTACCTAAGATAATTTCAATTACTTAATGTGAAATGGATCATAATATAACATGACAATGACATCTGACGTAATCCGAATTTGAGATCTAAAGGGCATTATAACGAATACTGAAACTGCCCTTTAGTTGTTGTTTGAAAGTTTTCGGAAACGTGTTCAACCAAGGTTTTTCATACATTGAAGATATTGCTATCCAACCGAAATACCTCGCGTGTTAACCAACATACTTCGTCTTTGTCAAAGCAATTAGAAAACAAGGCTTAGTTATCCAACTGTTTCCGGAGATGACTTGAATTCCCTCATGCCTTGTTAGTGCTTCTTAATTCGGGCTAAAATGTCTTAATTGGACGACTTTTAATAGCAGCTTTAAAGAGTGGGACTTAAACATCGTCAACAATACGTCATGATGGGACAGAAAAAAAGTCTTTATATCATGATAAGAGTTTTTCCCGCTAGTACCAATAGGCATGAAATGAGTCGCAGCACAGGGAAAACTTTGTTTAATGATAATGCATGATGTACGTATGCCATCCTATTAATTATGTAATTCCAAGTTTAAAAGTACCTCTTATCCAAATTCACGTTTTGCTCTTATTTGCCTTATATATGTTCTTGTCTGCTTCAACTAACCATTTTATTTAATTTGTTTTCATATTCATTATTTTTCATTTATTCATTTGTGTATATATCTATTACTTAGTTTTTTCATTACTTTTATTTATTTATTCAGAAAACTTATTTATCTATGTATTTCGTATTAATTGATTATCTCCATGAACCCATTTTGACTTCGGGATAGAAAACCTTTGCAACTGGAAACCTAGCAATAGTCTTGAAGCCTTTTGCACATGGACATGACTCGTGTTAATTGTGTGGCATACAAAGTGTTTAGACTTGACATTATATGGTCAGATTTGAAAGGAAAAAATTAAATAATAAGAAAATGAATTATAATAGGAAAAGTATAAAAGGCGATTAACAAACACACATAATCATCTACACTGTGCCACATGTTATGTCCCATGATGAACTTGGATGTAAGTTAAAATTTAATATTTTTTAATTTTAAGTATGTTGAATCTAAATTCAAATTATTTGTATGTGCCTTGAGGATCTCTAGAGATGGATAATATTGCGCTTTATACATATTGCTATTATTATGATTATTATATATTTCTGTGGAAACAACTTTGGTTTGAATTATCTACATTGTGACTGTCATAATCTCACTTTAAGCTGCAGACCATGACTGTTGCAGTTTTGGTTTCCCTCAAGGGAATTGTCCAAAAGAAGAAAGATGTTTCATGGTAAACTGGCGCCAAAAAGTTCAATGAGAGTGAACCCGTCTATATACAGACAACAACGTGTCGTTAGGGAATGGGGGAAGGGGTGCGATCGGGAGGGATGTGGGATGGGTGGAATATAAATGTATAAATGGATAAGGTGATGACGAGAATGAGAGATAGAGAGAGGGAGAGAGAGAGAGAGAGAGAGAGAGAGAGAGAGAGAGAGAGAGAAAGAAAAAAAAAAGAGAGAGAAAGAGAGAGGGGGGACACAAATAAACTAAATAACACATGACGCACAGACAGAAACCTTTAAAAGGGCAAAGAAGGGGTTGAAGAGAGAATCTCTGATGTGGATAGGGGCAGAAGAGAGAAAGAAAGAGAGAGAGAGAGAGAGAGAGAGAGAGAGAGAGAGAGAGCGAGAGAGAAGAAGGAGAAGAAGAAACAACAACTAAACTACACATGACGCAGATAAAGTAACTGTGAAAAGGGGCAAAGAGAGGCTGGTTGGAGAGAGATAGGGATATGGGCAGAAGAGAGAAAGACAGAAAGACAGAGACAGAGAGACAGATAGATAGACAGACTGACATACATAGACAGATAGACAGACGGAGAATGGTGAGAAACAAAACTAAGTCAATCTGTATTCGAGGAGCCGCCGTATCGATAAAGCGTTTATCACAAACACGTGGTGGTAAGGGTACGGGGTCACTATGAGCTCTGCCTCATCTTTTGAATTTCTCTCTCCATCTTTCCCTCTCTCTCTCTCTCTATCTTAAATACTGCTCTACAATATTCTCCCTCAGAATCTACAGTAGATCAATGTCTCAGGGAGGCTCAGCCGATGATATGACAGACAGAACAAATCATTTTAAGAGACAGATGAAGATTTATCTCAGTAGTATGATTGTTTGTCTTTGAATAGCAAAATAACCATAACCTTTCATCTAGTGCCCCTGTAAACCTCTTGCACTGTATTAACACTATAATTATATTCAAATGTAGTAGCACTGTATAAATTGCACTGTATCAGTAGAACCATAGTAGGGTCCATGGTTTCACAAAGACTAAGATCAACTTAAAGTTAGACTTAACTATGGCTGGCCATTCATGCCACTGTTTGCTCATGGAGGTGTTTTAAACTCACATACCCTGGTTTGCTCTCACCATTATGATCTTTAGATATTGTGTTTTCCTTCAATAATAAATTATCAAAAAAGTAAACTCTGTAGATTTGAGACCATGATTAAGTTGTACGTCCCTTGAGAGACCAATGTCAGTAAATGGTGAGAGGAAATAATGCATGAACGGTCTGTTATGGTTGAGTCTAACTTGAAGTCGAACTTAGTCTTTGTGAATCACCCCCCGGATGTAACTTATGTTCCACTTTATCCACAATTGCCTACGGGAAACGGTTGATCATGTATCAAGTCTATGGGGTTGAGGAGATTTTAAGGTACTTGGTCGATTGTGGCTTTCATCATATTTTCCCTCTAATGTTTTCTTAAAATTCATGGAAAATAATCCCTTTGTTCTGCCACGTCTCCATGTTTTGATATTGTATTGACAAAAATTGTATTCTACATTGTTTCAATTTGATTTGCTTGACTTAAACTCATTAACAGAATATGTCTTTTCTTTCACGACTGCATGGTGCTCTCACACCAGATAATTTACCAAATCTACTCTCATCTCCAAGATGTGAAGTCATGCGAGTCTGAGGATCGATTTGAACTCTCAAACCACAACCCGGTAGAAGGGGTGAGAGGGGGACCAGACATTTACATGATCGCTTTTAGGTCACGTTCTTCATCTTTTGTGCCCCTCGGAATTTATTTAGCAAGGGAGTTCACTGCTCGCACTTTGTGTTCATATTGGAGAGAAGATGGATGCGAAAAAGAATGTATAGATGGATGCTCAAAAGTCCAATCGTTTTGGTCACCTAAAAGCCTAGCAATTCAAAATTGGTTTGGGTCTGAAAATAATTATCAAATCGGCTCCCTTATTCAAGGAATGCATACCTCATGATAGTCAAACTCAAGTCCCTATTGGCAATTATTAGGTTTTATTTACCCAGGATTCATGACGGCATCATTCATTAGATTTCTACAGACGCGTTCCGTCGGACTGACCGTTAAACGTCACCATCCGAAAGATGTGACTCAGTTTCAAACCTGGGCCCGACGAGAGACATTCAAGGAATTCCTTCCTACCGGTACCTATTTAACACTTGGGTATAGAGTGGCAAATGTAGATTGATATCTAGCCAAAGGACATTAGTGCCGTGGCGGGACTCGAACCACGGACCCTGTGATCCACAGTCCGACGACTCATCCACTAGACCACAGCACCTCATTTTTTCATACATTGTATCTACTCACTACACTTCCTGCGGGCCCTGCAATCATTATTGACCCGACATTGCCAGATACCCGTCTACAGCACCTGTAGATGGGGACAACTGTTGGGACAAACCGAGGAAGGATTGAACCTAGAACCTTCAGTAAGAGATTCAAAAGTCTTCACCACTGTGCTCCAACTGTGTCTGGCCTAAAGCAAAAATATTTGTCTTTGGGGTACAAAGTCGTGACGAAACTTGAATACTTATTTTACTTCGTATCCATGTCATAAGAGATATTGGATGAATTTGTAGATGGGGAAGAAATTGAAAATTGAAATCGATTAGAAATATCTAAAATGTAATTACTTGAAGGTTGCATGAAGAGAAGAAGCATGGTATCATAACACAATAAAGTCTGATGAAGTAATGATTGGAAAGAAGTGATTGATTGATGATGATCCGGCATAGTTCTTGTCAATCCATTTTCTTGGAAGAAAATGCCGAATCTACTAAGAAGGTGGCAATGTGGAATTGTAAAAGTTGCAAGACAGTGGAGTGGGAATGCACTCGTTTAAGATTAAGTCCGTTCGAGTTTGAACCCACTCAAAATCATAGCCGAATCCACTCCAAAAAAGGATCTGAATTACTCATTTTAGAGGATATTTTCACCCCAAGACGAATTGACAAATTAAGTGCAGTGTAGAGCGGTGTAGAGAGTAGAGAGTGAACATATCAGGCATTGAACACGCATCTACAGTAGATCTGAACGCATTATCGGTATTAGTAACCGATACTTTTGGTAAGGAAATCGTCGTCTGCTTGAAGGGAGCGAAAACAGAAAACTAATTTCGGTCAAACTATTTATTTTCGTTCTCTGTACATACAGGTATTCTAGCCTTGCACCCGACGCGCCCTTTTGATAGGTTACGTAATAACACTGACTCTATTTTTCTAATAATTTTTTTAAAATCCATTTTTTCTCTCTCTCTCTGTCTCCCCCCCCCCCCCCACCACCTCATCACATTTTCATTATTTTACCAATGTATATCCTCAATTCGTCTGTCCTTATCTCATTCCCTTTTCTGCGTTGTATTACTCCCCATCTTCCCCCTTTTCTGTCTTTCCCTCTCTCCGATTTTCCTTTGTCTTTGCCTCTTCCTCACTCCCTATACCTAGTTGCTCTCTTTTTGCTGCGCGTCCAATTTCTCTCCCTTCTTTCTTCCAATCACAGTTGGCCTAAATGTCCTTCCCTAAAAGAATCCATCAGTCTATTTCTATTTCCATCTCCCCTTCTATGGTAGCTTCGAAGTGTCGGAAAATATCAATCGACCCAACCGGAATGCCGATGGCCCGAAGGCGCAATTTTTGGATCGATTAGAACTATGATTGCAGCGTCGGTGACCATGCATCACAGTGTCATGTGATGTGTCACGTGGTAACTGATCCGGACTTCTAAGCGTCAGGTGATGTACTCTTGAAATGCGCTTTTTCTAAGGATTACTGACTGCCATTATAACACTGACCACCACAACCATGACTCCAACAAAAAACAAGATATTTTGCATCAATTTGAGTGTTTTACCTCGACGTTTTACCCTTTAGTAAGAGTAATTTCCGTTGCTATGTCGGGGTATCCTTTTACTAGCCTTGAGAATGTTAATATGTGTCATATAATGTATACGCGTGTGTGTATCGTGTAGCCTAAGCATGCTAATTAAACTTGTTAGTGAACGCTCAATAAACGTCATCCGTTAAAACGTAGCTCTCATTTTTGTCATCACGTGACTGACTTATTTCAACTTTCAACCAATCACAGCAGTCAAGTGAACCATTTCGATCCACGACACAAGCAGCTTTACGCGTATGATATTACTTTCGAATCTCCAACATTGCGAATGAGATGCATTAATGTGCATGTTTGCGTGTTAACAGCAAAGGTTAGCGCGATATAATTGAATATTAAATTTATAAATAGAATTATGAGATACTAGAATTTCTTGTGTCAATTTCGAGGGCTCGTATGAACTCTTAAAAGGGTGAAATGACGTCGCCAAAAAATCTGCTTCCATTTGCAACGGAATCAATAAATTATCATTCTGTCATGTTCGGTGACGGTGCGAACAAACGGCTGATCAAATAAACTAGGTGAAAACACCCTGGCCTGAAATCATCATTTAACAGAAAAGGGAAATGAGTTTTCATTGATGAAGGGTATAAATGGTTTGTGTTTTCCCAGCCTAATTTGTTTCCCTTGTCGATTTTCGAGGTCCAAAGGTGGCGTGAAAAACAAGTCATAAATCATGATCAGGATGACGGTAAAGGCATCTATGACTCAGTCAAATTAGTATCCAAAGTATAAAGCTTCGAAATGCATTTTCTGTTTTATATACCTTGTTATATCTGCCTTGCTCTTGCCCTAACCCCCTCCCTCGCCCACACACACTCTCTCTCTCTCTCTCTCTCTCTCTCCCTCTCTTTTTCTGTCCCCCTCTCTCTCTTTCTCTCTCTCTCTTTTTCTCTTTTTGCCCCCCCCTCTCTATTTATCGTGTCCCCCTCTGATTTAGTTAGTCGCTCCTTTTTCTGTTATCCCTCCCCCATCAAATGTTTCTCTCTCATTTTCTTTTCCCTCTTATTTAACAAATGTTCATGTTCTCATACACGTTTAGTGTCGCATTATAAATAATTATTTGGTATACATTATTATATATAGATGTTATATCATTCAACCATCCAAATCATTCAAATCGTTGTGGGCGTATATTTTTATAAAAAAGGGTATGGAGAATGATAATAACTTCGATGAAGAAAACAAAAAAAATATTTATAATCACTTTTATTCGTTAATTTAACATGTTCAAAGAAAGTATTGATGTCTAGTGTAAATGTAGCACTAATATTGTCGCAGTTCTAGTTGAATATTTTACATTTTGGAGGGAGGGTGGGGGCTTGAGGTTACTGCATTCATTTTCTACAAGTGTCTCGATACTTGTTTTTATATTGGGGGTTGGGGGTTTTCGGGGTGAAGATTATTATCATTATTATTATTACAACTTTTTGGGGTGGGATGGAGAGCTTGAGTCCCCCGAAACTGTTTAGAAAGTATACTGGTACAACGCATGGATAATCCCTCCTGTTATAGATGACTAGCGCCCGCCTCGCTTCGTTGACGTTCACTCCAATCATGAACCTATCAACTGTCATTCTATTTTAGGTAGCCTGTAAGATAAAACCAAAATCTTAGTAAGATTTAGGGATCCCTGTCAACTTAGCGGAATTGAAATACAACCCCGTATAATGTGATGCCGTTTCGTCAAAAAAGGGTGGCATACCTTCAAAGCACAACAACAACAAAATTCGAAAAATTGTATTTCGGTGATGCCCCCCCCCCCCATCCCCCGCCCACTCACCCACTAAATTATGGAGTCAAAATGCGCCCCAGCAAAATACTTTGTTTCATTTTTTTTTAAATAATTGTTTTATCAGAAATCTCCTGATTACCAGTATTCTCCATTTCATCAACATCATCATTATCCCCATACCATCAAACATATAAATGGTAATGTACTTTTACTGCGTACTCAACCAGAATTTGGGTCAGAGGGTCATCAACAATTCGTTGCAATCACCGTCAACAGATCAATGGACACTAATTGATGTCCAGTAATTATTGATGAACTAGTAGAAGAGAAAGCGATAAACCTTTAAACAGTACTCAACTTTTATATAGCTTGCCTCTTCTCGCAAGCTTTGAACAAATCCTCTCGTATTTCTAAGCCCCAGATCACCTTGAATACCTGATCTGAAATCTATTAAGACCTTCGGAAAATCTGTAAAACCAACCAAACGAGGCCTCGGAGGTGTTGTGACGTAGAGTCTGTGAGGGGCGAACTTGACAGGTGGAAGGACGCATCCAAATGGGGTTTGTCTTTCCTCACAATCAATGCATAAACCTCTGACTAAAGCTTGAATTATTCAGAAAAATATTCGAGGGATATCATCGGATCCAAATGATCAATCGACATCAAAGAGTTATTCAAGAAATTTTATTCAAAATGTTTGTTAAATTACTAATTGCCTCGTTTTCTGCAAGTCGGTATCATAGAATGCCAGGTGGCAACAAATCGAGTTCGTAAACATTACGGAAATTATTTTTTCCAACAAAATCGATGTACGTGTACGCAATGAATTAAGTCATATAAATGAAATTGCATATTTACTATACTGCGAAGCAAAGGTTGTGCTAAATTTTCTCGCTAAAAAAAATCATATTCTTTAAAAAGAGAAGTCCGTACAGGGTACAGAGAAGTTCACAGACGGCGTTACATAGGTAGGTGCTCTACAGAAGTTTTGCAGGAGTGGGTGTCTAAAGTTGGTCAGCTTTGGGATAGTTAGGTAATGGGAAAGAGTGAGGAGAGGAAGAGAGAGAGAGAAGGGAGAAGAGAGAGAGAGAGAGAGAGAAAGATATAGAGATAGGGAAACAAAATATGAAAGAGAGAGAGAGAGAGAGACACACACACACACACGAATGCAAACGAAGAAGTTGTGACCCATTACCCACCCCACCCCACCTCACCCCACCCAACCCCCATCCTTGTACGCAATTCACACCACTGGAATATAGCAGATACATGCAGTATAATATAGACATGCAGAGGCCCCTTTCCATGAACTTTAGACTTTGATTCTCAAATGATGGCGTAATTCTATTTAAACAGTCGTAATAATTCTATATCTAGCTACATAATCCATAATGATGACGTCATAATGACTTCCAGTGATGTCTCGACGTTCTTTCCACGTGTTATTGAGCTACCCATTAACATGTTTATAAAGAGAGTATGTACGTCCATGAACCGAAATAAGGGGAGGCGGTCCACAGACCCTAAATTTTGGAATGTAAAATATGCCTACATTAATGTAGTTACGTCTATTTCGATTTCACCCCCCCCCCCCCTCTTCCCTCCGCCGCATTGCCTCGTACGGTTTTAACGTGTTCATGAACCACCAATCTGTTACTTTTCTCAGGAAGACACGTGACTTTTTCGTTCTCGCTGTCAAAGTTCAAGTTCAAAACAGAGTTTGAAAATGTATATAACGATTCCTTTATTTTACTGCTACACGATATATTCCAAAATTGTCCATGCTGTTATAATTATGCATGTTTTTAAGGAATAGCTTCGTCTTTCTTTTACATGCTGCTGTCTTTTCATTGTCCATCAAAAGAAAAAACACCAAAACTTGAAATGGTATTTTATCTTATATTTCATCTTATATTAGTTTTATATTAAAATGTTATACACTATTAATTTTTATGTACAAATGTTAAATTAGTTTTTATGTTAAAATGTTACTCTAAATTATGATGATAGATCGGAGTTCGACCAAGTTTACCTTCCCATTTAATAATTAAAATGTGATATCAGGCACCCGAAAATAACATGATGAACAATCAAATCGTGAACCGATCACTAAAACGACTGAACATAAGAAGGAACTGGGGCGGCTTTCTGGGACAAAGCATGAACGAATGTAACACTTCCAATTACATTCACAAAGCATTGAAATGTGGCATCTCCTTGATACAATATCCGATGTAAATTGGAAGAATTCTGCCTTGATTGAAGACCTCAAATCACCAACTCTTCAAACTAAAGTAGGGCAATGTCCAGAACACAGTGACCCTGAAACTATCGTTCGATGACTGATATTTTGCGGAACACACGATCAATAAAACTCATCGTGTATACGTGTAGAGAGGGTCTAATCGCGTACTATCTCCCACGCTAATCGATAGCTTGTATCGCTCTGGGCTAATCAAGTGTGATTGGACGGCTGACATACTTCGCGGGGGGGGGGGGTCAGTTCTAGGTGTGTGCTGAATTTAGCCGGTGTATCCTAGACCTTGGCAGTTGTTTCTCTTTTGTTTCTTTCTTCTATGTCGCTCCCTCCGATACAAGGAGGAATTTATATTTGAGGATGAATAGGCATTTGTATTTGTTTGCCTGTTGTTACCCAGGGGAGTAATCGATACACCATTTATAATTTGGGTGCAATGTTTTATCGGTGAGGTATATTTTGCGGTCAATGAACCTGAAATGTACCAGCCAATCTCCGTATGTTGTACATGCATACATGTAGATGTAGCTGATTTGTTGGTTTGCATGTTTTAAAAGAAGATAAGTTAAGTTGAGAAGAAATATAAACTACATGTAATAATGTAAATATGATAAGTCTGCGTTTTCTGTGTCACCGAAAAAGAAGAAATAAATCTAAAAGTTTATCATAACGTTGTTCTTCAAGCAGGGCTATGTAAAGAATCGGTTTATGTTGATTGTGGTTTGTATTGTATGAATAGGGTACACTAAGTTTGTATGATCGATATCGGTGCAGTAATATTGAGAAGGTCCTGACATTAATTCACATTAAAACAAGGTAACAAAAAAGAACACACCATGAATACAATAAATACAATTATTCAATGTTTATTAAAAACATGTGTCGCAGCCTAATGGCTGAATTGGTCATGTGTACAATTAAAAGACTCATTGCATATTTCAAACATAAAATAAAGTTACAATTGATTCATCAATATTGAAATGTATAGTTAATATGAACAACAACAACTCTGCTCGTGACATTCACACTTCTATCTTTTTCAATTGTTTTATGAACATATTTTTTTTTACAAAGAGATGATTTAACCCTTTATTAAAAGACTAACCATTTTATCATCCGATCCTTCGTTGATCCTCATGCAACACTCCTCACGTCAAAGAAGCCAGAAATGTCAAACGAATTATTCTCGTCTTATTGTTGGCCTTTCTTTTCGGGGTATTCTGATATCTGTATAGGAAGTTCTTACCGACACCGTATAGAAAACTCGTCATCGTTTGTCGTCATCGAATTTCGTCATCTGCCTAGAGGCTTTCAACCCCTTCTCCTCCACCCTCCAGCTAGGTCCTCAGTAGGCCTGTCATCATCAGCTCGAGATTGCCAAATATCCCGCTATCTTAACTATCCTGGTCGCAAATTATCCAGTTAATTTGCGTCTTCATCAGCCCGGGATGTTTGGTCGAGATATTCATCCCAAGATATCTTGGGGTAGTTTGCAAAATATCCCGCTATTTACCATCTTCACCAGCCCGAAGACTCGCACTATGCGCGAATGCTGAGCAAAATATCTCGAGCTCGAGGTCTTGTCTCGAGCTGATGGAACGCGATTTGTAACTTCGGGATTATTTCCCAAATCAGAAATAGCGGGCTATTTGGCAATCTCGAGCTGATGACGACATACCTAATGATTCTTGACCCACTGACGGTTCACCTTGATCGAAGCCATTGATTGGGGTCTTAATTAAGACGTTCTCGGGTTGAGATTGCGAAACAAGTCGGTTTCCAGGCTTCCAAGTAAACCATTGTTCATTTCACTTCATTCTGTCCAATGATGCAACGCCTTTTTTCACCCACTGTATCGTTCACCCCAAAATGAACCCTCTCCCTTCGAAACGAAAGGAAGCAAAATCGGATAACTAATAAGAAAGTTATGAATTGTTAATGAAATGAAAAACTTTGAAAATCACTAGACGATTTGGCAACTCACTCATGAGTCTGTGACGTCATTGCCTCACTATCCACTTATTGTTTTCTTTATATTGATGATATAAATTCCAGCGACCAAGTTATTTCGATATTAATATGTTTTTGTGTGGATGCACTAATATAGAGCTTTTTTTTTTCTTCAGTTAAATAAAAATAAATGATTATGAATAAATAATATTCAGAAAAAAGGATCAATTCTTCAAAGTTCATTACAGATTTTGTAAAAATGTCATGTACGAAATATAAAACTAATCATATAACAGGGGCAAAGGCATGGGGAAATCAATTTTTGGGGAATAAAAAGGGACATTAATGGGATAAAAAATAAATTAAGCAATTGAAAAATAGTGAGGCAATGACGTCACAAACTGATAACCAAATTTGCAATTTGTGTAGTGATTTTTAAAGTTCCATAGTTTTTCATACTTAACAAAAATGTATAACTTCTATATTAGTTATCCAATTTTACTCAAATTTTAGTTTCTCTGTTTTTCTTGTTTTCTGGAGTATTTAAAGCAATTATTTTTGGAGGGGAATTAGCCTTTAAAGGTAATAAAAAGTTTTGGTATGGGGTCATGAATTTGGTCATAAAAATGAACATATTGGAAGCATAAGCGACTTTACAATAGTCAATGATAGTTGTCGCTGTTGAAATCGAGTCTCAGTAATGTGATGAAATTGTTAATAATACACTCGTTATGTTGTATAGCTCCCTCTCAAGGTCAAGATATTAATTACACTATAAAACAATGTTTTTGACTAAAATCGACCGACAGCTATTCCTGTCTGGAAATTATATATCACAACTACATATTCTGAGATTTTCATGGTCGCAGCTACCATTGTACGGCCGTAGGCGCTTTTTGAAATGTATCAAATTTACCGGGAGCACCGGTACATTTCTATATTCAATTTTTCTCTAAAGCAGAAGTGTTTTCGGGGATATTTGTTTAGTGCTTATAAAACATCCACAGGGGCATCCAAATTTATCAAAACTGTAAAAAAATCACTATGCACCAAATTGTCAAAGTTTCCCAAAATTGTGTATTACCTTTAAAGGTCCGAAAATCATGGGACGACTTCCCGCCTGCTTAAATTGGTTATAGGAGTGTGAAGGACTGTTTACGAGGGTGATGATGAGTTTTCGCTGATCTTCAAATATGTGTGATATCTCATTGGAAATAGCATTAGATCGAACCATGGAGAATTCACTTTTAACTACGTGAAAAGAACTTCGTTATTGCGAAAAGGGGCAAGGCCGTTTTATCAATAACCTGGGATGTTTTTAAAGGCATCGTTAAACAATGTTAAATCTGAGATGCACGGCCCTACGTCACGGTGTTTTCAGTGTCTGTGATGTGGTGTAATATTGAAGCTCTTAAACAAAAAATGCGCTTCAAAAGGATCATGAAGTGCCTCATAAAAGTAAAAATCTTTGAGTGACCTGTTTTACCATACTCATTTCCCAAATAGACTGTAGTTTTATGACAACCGTTAGGAAAACGCAAAATGAAATTTCGATTTTCAATCATACATAATAAATATCTTGATAATCAGACAGGTGATCGGCCTGTAAAAGTCACGGGGTTCTTGACTGACCTAAAGGTTTATAATTATGATTGGAGCATATGAGCTAAATCCAGGATTTTGTCTCAGAATCTGAGACAAAGTTACCGGATCCCTTTAATGTTAATTTCGGGAGCTTGACAAGGTGACGTTGTGACGCAATTCAATATTTTACGAATTGGATTGAAACATAACAAAATTCGATTTCCAATCATAATTATCTTGATAATCACACAGGCAATCAGCTTGTAAAAGTAATGCGATTCCTGACTGACCTAAAGGTTTATAATTATGATTGGAGCATGAGCTAAATCCAGGATTTTGTTTCAGAATCTGAGGCAATGTTACCGAGTCACTTTAATGTTTGCTGGTAAATTCTGCATTTTGGGTTTATTTTTAATCATGTCGATGCGGACATTGATATTTCTTGAAACAGTCGCTTTAGCTTGCATATTAAGTACGTTCACAAACAGGGACTATTTGACAATTTTCCGCATAAGTAAAATGAGGACAATGAAAAAGAGGAGCAGGAGGAAGTAAAAGACGAAGAAGAAAAAGAAGAAGAAAGCGAAGAAAGAATGAGGGAGGAGGCGAATAAAAAGGAGGAAATGATGAGGAAAAACATAAAGGGGATGATATATAGAGAGAGAGAGGGAGAGAGAGAGAGAGAGAGAGAGGAGAGAGAGAGGGGGGGGGGGGAGAGAGAGAGAGCAAGGAAGAAAGAGACAGAGAGAGATAGAAAGAGAAAAAAGGAGAGAGAGAGAAAAATATTTATATATAGAAAGAGAAATATTTATATATAGAAAGAGAAATATTTATATATAGAAAGAGAAATATTTATATATAGAAAGAGAGAGAGAGAGAGAAAAAGAGAAAGAGAGAGATAGGGAGAGAGAGAGAAAAAAAAAGAGAGAGGGAGAGAGAGAGAGAGAAATAGAGAGAGAAAGCGAGAGAGAGAGAGGGGAGACAGAGGGAGATAGCTTGTAAAACATGTCCCCTTCTCACCTTCTCACATCCTCTCTAGCGTGATCAAATCACAACGTGGCTGCCTCAAATCAAGAAGAAGAAGAACAAAAAACGCACATATCTAGATAAAAATCAAGACCACTACTCCGGAACATTCTCGCGATAATGCATCACCATGTTAACACCTACACTCGAATGTGAAGGATGAATTTTATGTATATAATCGGTGCGAATCTTAGGAAAATCTTTGGCGGAGATAGATATTGATCGAATTTCACTCATTCGGTTTGGGGAAAAAAGAAATACAAATCTTAAAGCCCCTCTAAAGTGTTGTGAGCCTCAAATTTGCCCCAAAAAAATTGATGGCAAAATTTCACTTGAATTTGCATCATAATAATAATAATAATAATAAAAACGTTACTTATAAAGCGCTTACCACCGAAGTCTCTAAGCGCTATACACACAAAATAGACTGATAAGAGGATGTTATATAAGACCCACTTCTGCAAAGTTGACCCCCCCCCCCCCCCCACCCCCCCCCCCCCTTACAAGAAAAAAATGTGATAAAAGAATCAAAATTTGGGTTAAAACCTAAATTTTGTATATCTGTCATCAATATTCGACTTCGAACACATTTGTTTTGAAAATCCTGGCAGAAATGCTTTTTAAATGACACCCTCTTTCACATTATGATACAATTTAAGTGAAATTGTCTGACTTTTTTTTTTTTTTTTACTTCTGACAATTTTACAACGAGCTGAAAAAAACAGAGGAAGAGAGAGAGAGAGAGAGAGAGAGAGAGAGAGAGATAGAGAGAGAGAGAGAGGGGGATGAATCTATCGAAGGTTGGATTGCTGGTGGGCTTTGTATTCGGTCAAGAGGTCCACTCCAGGATATCTCTCCCGTGGAAAGTGACATTTTATAGTCAGTCCCACAGGGTACATTCCATGTAAGTATTCACAATCTTAAACTGAATCTCGTTAAGGAGATTTTCATCTACTTGTCTTTTCCGTGAGCGCTCAAAAATGATTTATCCATGCACTTGATCGATAAGAATAACTATCATCTAGTGTGCGATTACAAGACCCTGTAAGTTTGAATTGAAAAAAAATGTATTATTCAAGGCAAAAGACGATACCACCGAAGGTGGGGGAAGAGGGGGGGGGGGGGTGGCTGTAATCAAGGGAAATAGTTTTGATGAGGGAGCTACACATCATTGGCAAATTTATATTATAAATAAGTCGATGAATACATGAATCAATGAATAAATTATTAAATGAAAAATTAATCGAATAAATTATTTAATTGAGTAAATATATGAATATGAATAAATACATAAATATTAAAGGGATCCGGTAACTTTGTCTTAGATTCTGAAACAAAATTCTGGAATTAGCTCATGCTCGCCTGTCTGATTATCAAGATATATATGATTGGAATTACAAATTTTGAAAACAGTTCGCCTGACGGTTTTCATAACACTACAGTCTATTGGGGAAAACGAGTATGGTAAAAACCGGTCACTCAAAGATTTTTCCTTTTTTAGGCACTTCTTGATAATTTTGAAGCGCAATTTTTTGATTATCAAGATATTTATGATTGGAATTACAAATTTTGAAAACGGTTTTAGTAACACTACAGTCTGTTGCGGAAAACGAGTATGGTAAAACCGGTCACTCAAAGATGTTTACTTTTTTGAGGCACTTCTTGATCATTTTGAAGCGCAATTTTTTAGGGCTTCAATATTACACCATATCACAAACAATGATAACATGTAGGGCCGTGTATCTGAGATTTAACATTGTTAAACGATGCCGTTAAGTAAATTAATAGATGAAACCATAAACCTGCAAATGGCTGCAATGTAACTTTAAATAACTTCTCAATAACTTTTGATACAGAGCAATAAACATATACAATATGCATGAGTAACATTACAAAATATTCATGAGTTTTTGTAAAGCGCTTATGTCTGTCAGACGTGACACTGTTTGCACTCCACAATAATTACCCGTCTTTAAGATTTCTGCCATTATAGCACTCATGCTTTTTAACCCATTGGTTACTGAATTATCTAATCCCCATAGGCTTAACACAGTGACCACCAGGTTCCAGTACGCAATGGGTTAAGGAGTGATTTCCTGCCAGGTACCTATTTCATAGCTTGCCTCTTGATGAGGTTTTGCTGCCCCTCAGATTTTGTCTTCAGAATGGTGTTTTGATGCTCCGTAGAATCGAGCTTTTGCTGCAGCTCAAATATTTGGCCTTCTTGTTTCTCCAGAAGAGTGTGGCAAACGTAGACTCATGTCTTGCCAAAATGACATACGTGACGAACCATATCGAACCACGTACGAACCATGTCATCAACAGTCCCTTGAGGTATCTACTAAGAGACATTAGGGACCCGTTTCACAAACTCTTTTTTCAATGACAAATTAGAAAAATCAGTGACAACTCTGCTGATAACCAATCAGAAGCAAGGATTTCAGTAGCTTATAACAAAAACTGTCATTTTTCACTGATGACAATTTTTTGTGAAATGGGCCCCGTCTTACAAAGAGTTGCGATTGATCCAAATCAATTGCAAGTCCTCTAATCAATCGCAAGTTTGCAGTCTCCTATCTCTTATGTACATAGTTGCGATTGCTATCAATCGCAAATAAGTTGCGTTGATATTCTAGTCTATGTAAGACGGGGGGCCCAGGTCTAGCAACAAATGGAAAATATTATTGTTGCCAATTCCAATTATAACATTTAATCAGTTCAGCCCTTAGTCCTTTAAAAAACATGCCCTAAAAGGGAAAATAAGATGGGGTGGCTACCCCTTCGCCCTCCGTATTTCCAGTCCCAAACTGGTAACTCCGGATCTTACGTCCTCAACAAGAAAAGCAATAATTATATGGATATCTAGCGGAATTACCTGAGGCAATGTACCATGATAATGGAGTCATATCGACTTGCTTTACTGTGAATTTCAAGCGACCTTGACTTGTAAATGTCATACCCCCGGGGGGTCAGATGCTAAGTTCCCCCTCCTTGGGACCCCTTCCAAGGAAAAGAGAAAATAGAATATCGAACAGTCGGATAAGTAACTCTGTAGATCGTACTTTATCAGGTCAGTGTGATTTATATTGTATCTTTTTTCATAATCACTTTCTACCTCTCGAAATCAGTTAGCTACAAGATACACTACAAATCCGATTTATTCACAATAATGACAAAACCGAACTTAGTGCCTTCTCCTTCTGCTAACTTGGAGATACTGTGAAAGTCATATAACAATTTTAAATTTTAAGAAGATTTTGATTTTCAATCAATATATTCACATCTTCTAGAGATTTGGTTAAAAGCAGTCGAAATTAAATTTAAGCATAGTTCCAATTATTTTGGCTCCTCTTAGACAGTTATAACTATACCGAAGATGTTCTTCCACCATATGTTTTGTTAAGCTTGTTGGGTGCTGGTATTAGAACCCGCTGAATGAGGGGGAGAGGGACGGGAGGGGGGGGGGGGGGAGGTGGTGAGTAAGAATTATACGTGTGAAAACGGGCAATGATCGATTACGAGGTCCAATTCGATTTCCTTTACTGAATTGTGCATGACCAATAGCTCTTTAAGATAGGGAGGGGGGAGGAATTATACCCACATTATATTTAGCCTAAGTCGATTAAAAATTGTTTCACTGCTAATCAGTTTTCTACCAGCACTCGTGGTATCTTCACTTTCTTCTCACATTCCTTTAAGTTGTGCTCCGACTCCGAATCCATGAAGTGAAGTTTGAAGTTTGAAATTTGACATTTATTTATTCCACATTTACATCAAATAACAATTTAATTTTGTTGAATGCAAGCGTATAAGAGTTGATTACACACACCAAAACAAATTAAAGATTTCAAATCAAGTATAATTTATAATGAAAATAAGTACGAATTTCGAAGTATAAAGATATGACAGGCAAGGTAAAACAATGTAAAATGTGGGGAGCCTAAATAAAAAGCATAGCTTTTATGTGGAAGATGTCATATTGGTAGCCCGTGCTCAAAACGCGGCCATGTCATGTGACACCCAACACCCCCAGCGGCCATCTTGGATTGCCTTCGTGGGGGATCATCAAATTAGCGCCCTCGACGTGCGGTTATGACTCCCTTGACCTATAACGAGCTCTCCGAGGAGTGCGAGGGGAAGTTCCGCACCCTGCAGGGGTGTTTCTCTGTACTCCTCACACATACCACACCCCTCTAGGCTCTTATTGAGATCGTTCCCGATTTAGGAACCCCTCTTTATTTCACGAGCTTAAGTTGGCTAATAGGTATCGTCTTTTGAATGACTGGAGGAATTGCTAAAACAATGAATGAACTTTGTCATACATGTAGTTACAGCGATTGATCGGTTCTCACGTTTATTAAAGGGACTTGGTAACATTGTTTGGATGAGAGAATATTGTGCTAAGGTAGTGACTGCAATGATAGATGTTTAAATTAAAGATAATTTGAAACTTTGAGTGAAAACATACTATTATTCATGACATAAATCGGGAAAAACTGATCTGATCGATTTATTTAATTCTCCCAATTATATAATTACAATTTAGTTAGATGTGAATCATCACAAAGCATTATACCATTCTAGATATAAGTGTAGAAAGATTGTTAAAAGCCTGTCTTATGTCTTTTTTCATGGAAAAACGGTTGGGAAAATTCAAAAATGGTTCGGAGAATTTACTGTTTAGGGGTGTCGCACAGTGACACCTTTACAGAAAACCATAAATATCTTTGTGGTTTGAGAATTTGTTCAATATTTTTTGCATGTTCGAGGGTAAGCGCAGTAGAAGGAATATAATAACTAACATTTCATACATAAATTACACACATTTTTCATCAACCTTAAGTTCAACAATGAAGAAACGCCAGCATGTAAAGAGATCGTGGTGGTTGTTATTTTACCTGACTGCTAAGAAAGCATAAATGCTTGTAAGTAAGCAACCAGAGGACCGACGGCTTTAAGTCCTCTCCGAGGAACCTGGTAATGAGGATTAATGCCTTACCAAAGGACATTAGCGCCGAGTCACCGGATTACGAGACCACTGCTCTACCGACTGAGCTATCGCGCCTCCTATCATCAAATTCAATTTCGTGGTATTCACTTGTCATAGCTGAGGACAAAGATTAAAATAAGATCGTGATTCTGGTCAATCCCCAATTCGATTGAACCCTAAACATAGGTAAATACATGCCCCAGTACTAACACATCCAGGTGAAGGGTGGACGCGGGCAGTTTGGTATATTCGGTATCATAACCTCAACACTACCAATTCAGATGATCTTAAACTTCCGAGAATGGTACCACATCTTGAGAAGGTCTTCACATTGCTCCCAGGCGGATTGACGAGTAGAAAATCCGTCACCATCCAATCTGATGTAATACAATATTGGTTTTATGCACGGCTATGTTGTAGTTGTTCAGCAGGACCTATGAATATGGGTGAACACCCTTGGGAGTTACGTAAGGAATGAACCCATTTTGGCCGCCCACACACCATGTCATAGGGCTGAATCAATTAATATGCATTTCTGTTATTTACCCTTTACTAAAGGGAACCTGGTTGTCCCTGTGTTTAGTCTATGGGACCTATACAATTCAGTAGTCAACAGGTTAAAGTAAAGCCTCGGTCACAAATGCCATTACGAACTGCTACGAGCTCCGTACGAACGATTTTCAAACAATGGACATTCGGGAAGACAACGGAAAAACAAAAAGATTTGTACGAAATTATCGTTCCTACGAACCTTTGTGACCGTAGCATCAGCATTACAAATGTGAGATATTTAGTAATACGATAACTGACACTATTCTTTAGTTACTATAACCATGGTAAAAAAAAGTAATTAGTTTAACCATGACTTAATGCAACTCGCATGTCCCTCGAGAATACCGTCGCATCGTGACGTTTTACATTTTTCTTGCTGAAATATATATTTTGTTTGATATTTTTGATGTTGAGGTGTAGTCCTCTACCCGTCTGTTTGCGTTGAATTAATTGTCGCACTATTAATGTTTAATATAACAACAAAACCATACACATGTAAATGATTATTCACTCCATATTTCACTTGTCTCTTTTCTACAAATGTGACGTGGTTACGATGAACTATAGCTGACTGAATGATCTATACTTAACTTACTTTTTTGTTCCCCATCAGAAGGGCAAGGTAAGTATATAAATATAATTCTTACGTCATAATGCCAATGGTTAGTTTCCATCCTCTTCTATTCACAGACTGCATCGACTTATCAATTCGTCTTGGAGGGGGGGGGGGTTTCATAGATGAGATCGACCAAAAAACAAAAATAGCTTACTTCCTTTTCACCTTTTGGCTTGTAATGATACCTAGAGGCGATGACGTAGTCCTTTTGTTGGGGGGGGGGGGGGGAGGGGGAGGGGGCGATGACATAACCCATCGAATGTCAAAGAACTGAAGAACATAGAATTTAAGAAGAAACAGAGGACAGAGAGAGGAAATGTGTCGTTAAGTTTGATACGACCAAATTGCGACGCTACGTGAGGGCACAGCAGACCCCTCTCCCGAATCTATAGGGGTGAATAATATGAAAGAGAGTAATAGAGAGAGAGAGAGAGAGAGAGGGGGGGGGGGGGTAAGTAGACGAGAAAGAAGTAGGCCTAGATGATGAGAAAGAAGAAGAAGAAGAAGAAGACGACGGAGAAGGAGGAGAAGAACAAAATGAAGCAAAAGGAGAAGAAAAATGCTGATGATGATGATGATGATGATTATGAAAATGAAGTAAGGGAATAGGGACTAAACTGACGTAAAACAATATAAAATAATCCTCTTTCGTACCCAACCAATGTTTATTGACCATTTTCCCTTTTTTAATCCACATTTCATGCACCACGCATGATCGGTGCACCCAAACCCGCCCCCCCCCCCCCCTTATCCCCACATGATGCAAATGCTCCATGTACTATGAACATGACGGACAAACAAAGTGGACAAAATATACAGTTCCTCAGGTAGACAAAGGAACATCCCTTCACTGATATTATGTAAAAATGTGTAGAACAGGTGTCACATGCATATTCACCTGTTCTACACATTTTTACATAATAGCAGTGAAGGGATGTTCCTTTGTTTTCCTGAGGAACTGTATATTTTGTCCTTTTTTCTTTGTCCGTCATGTTCATAGTGATGACGTCTTGACCAACGCTACACCACCGGTATGTTCCCTTCCAGCCAGCGCACCCCTCGTGACAGCACTGCCCCCTCAATGGCTTTAGTCTCTGGCTACACCCCCAGCTGGAGTCGTACTCTTTGCTAAGTGTATTGAGGGGTCAACTTCGTCTTCCTTTTGTATTAATCGAAATAGTCTAGAATTAACTGCCTGAGGATGAATATTGAAAGCACACCACTGTCATTTTCGATAGAGTTTTCTTCATCTTCTTCTTTTTCTTCTTCTTCTTCTTATTCCTCCTCCTCTTTCTCCTTCCTCCACTGTCTCCTTCTCGTCTTATTCCTCTTTTTCTTCTCCTTCCCTTTCTCTTTTTTTTTCTTCCTCTTTTTCTTCTCCTTATCATCCTTCTCCGTCTTCTTCTTCTTCTCCTCCTCATCTTCTTCCTGCCTCCTCTATCTTCTCCTTCTTCTTCATATTTTCTCCTCTTTCTTCATCCTCCTCCTCCTCCTCCATTCTTCTTCTTCTTCTTCTTTTTTTCTTTTTCTTCTTCTTCTTCTTCTTCTTCTTCGTCTTCTTCGTCTTCTTTTTCTTCATCTCTTATTTTCCTCCTCCTCTCCTCTCTTCCTCCTCTGTCTCCTCCTCCTCTTCCTCCTTCCTTCTGTTTTCTTCCTCCTCCTCTTCTTCTTCTTCTCCTCCTTCGTCTTCTTCTGCCTCTTGTTCTTCTTCTAAAGTTGATGCTATTGAGTATGTATACACTCACAAGTTCCACCCACGCAAGCTACTTTCAAAAATTGATTTTTATGTTTTATATTCGATGTGGACCAGATATGAATGTTTGAAATGACAGCTCCGAGAGGACGTGCAATTAACAGTAAAATGCTCGAGAACCACATTCGATCGTTTAAGGTAGAAATTATTGTAAAATGATGAGGTTTTATTAACGCGTTGGGTATTGTCTCTATCTACCACAATACCAAAGCTAAGGCTGTTGAGTCATGTGTGCCTCTTCATGGTTTAAAGTGATAGTTGAGTTTTGTTGCAGAGGGCGCTTTACAAATATTTTTTGTTGGTGAGGTAATGAAAAACTGAGTGTCAAATTTGGAAGAACATACAATTTAAATGACAAAATCATATTTGTTTGAACAAAATCGGTTCAGAGACGGCTGAAATATCCATAAATATAACCATTTCTAATATTTGTGGGGCACCACAAATATTCGATAATTTTGAACGAGCTGTTGAAAAAAGATAGTGCATTATGCGTTTATTCCAGCCAATGCCAATGTTGGCTTTCTGTTGGCTTTTTTGTGTTGTTATAATACGCAAAACCAGTCGGCCCGTGTATTGTTACTATTAAGTAATTAATTTATTAACGGTCACCATATTTTCTATAAGATCGTATTTTAATAATCTAAATTTCACATATTTTGGGGTCTAAAATCACCTTGATATCAATTTTAGGTCCTAAAAGGACACTAGAAATTTCATAAAATAAGAATAAGAGCAAAACCCCGCGCAGTTTGAAAGCATTTGTGGTCTTAAACAAAAGCTCAACTATCCCTTTAATATGCCGATGTAATTTCTTTTTTTCTGTTATAACTCACATCAGCTCATGAAAACTATCATTTACTTTGTTGTTTGTTTGTTTTCTTTATCATCACTATGGGGTAAGTGGATTAATTTGATAATGAGCTTCAAAACTTTACTTTTAACACACGTTTTGAGGTTGAGGATAGAGTGATATACATTCAATAACATGTAGCAACATGTTTTATATTTTTATGATACCGATAAATCGTTATCCCTTTAGATGTGTTTTTAATAACGATATGTTTGTTCTATGGTACATTCAAGTTGTGATACAACATTTATTTATATTTTTACGACACATTGAATGACTAATGCACAATGTAGATGTTTTTACGAGGCATCTTTCGGCTGACGTTGATCGACGTTGCTCCTTAATTATCATGAAATTATAATCATTTTCAGACGAATCTCCCACCAGCTCTTAATGGCCATTTTGTTAATCAGACCATGTGACTCTCAGTATTGACATTATTCGTAAACATAGTAACTAATGTCTCCTTGGTATGTTTTAGCAAATTAGATTTTAAATCATTTATGGCTTCTTCAGACTCTTCTGGGCAGAAATTAAGGAGATCAAGTATGACATCATAAAGTCACAAGTAATGTCGTCAAATCACATGTCTGTCAACATTTATTGCTGCGGCTCTTGACGGATCATAATGAGGGTGATTTCGTGATTGCGAATAAAGCAAATTAAAGTGAGTGTATCACGGAAAATACTGGTTAACGCCATCTATGTCTTCTTTTGGACAACTGCACGTAAACGAATGGACTTGGTTTAACTGGGTCAGCGCGCGCTAGCGTTCGCGAAACAGACCAAGTTCTCCTCGCGCTTCGGTTTCGCGTATGTTGCACGCACGTGAATGCTGCGGTCACGTCGTCCGTAGTCGTATTTTACCCGATTGGCCCCGAGTAGGGCCACGGGAAAGACACAGAGTTTCGCCATGATACACTCCCTTTAAACATCTTGATTAGGGGATGCGTATGTGTTATTTAGCGCAGTTAATTAACGCATTCGATCAATGACGCCTTGCATGCAGAGAAAAAAACACACAATATGTCAAATAGGTCACCAGCACACAATTCGTGCTGCTTTATGCATGTAAACAGGAAAAGAAAAGAAAAGAAAAGTAAAAGAATATCGGAAGTTGTTCCACTTGTTACATCCTTGGTGCGAGTATAGATATCATGTGAGCGATGGAAGAAGGAAAGATCGCGGGGACCCACCGGCGTGGAACGAGGTCAGACACCCGCACATCCCGGTCAGTAATCATCGAATAAATCTAAAAACCTGAATTAAAAGAACGTTTACACTAGGTAGGCAAAGCGCTTGTGGACACATACTCCTGCCCAAGACTCAGTGGCAGAGCAGTGGAGCACAACCCAATTAGTACCCTACTCACTCGTGATGTTGGTATGTCCAAGAGTATATCGTCAGTGCGAACACCTTGCAACGCATCACAAAGAACAGGGCACCTGAGACAATTTTCTTCAATGAAACTGCGAGATCATTTTCGCGCCAAATCAGGAATTGGAGTGAAATTTACACTAGCTATCGTGGTCGTCTGTCACTCCCAATCTACACAAAGCTTTTGTTTGCAAGGAAACGCCCCAGGCTTGAAGGATATCCGTCCTTTTTTCATTTTTGTTGATTTTTTTCATTTTTTGTTTCCTTCTTACTTCTGTACCTCTGGTCATTTCCTCGAATATGTTACATGGCAATCACAATAATGAAAACAGTACCAAACCATATCCATCATAATTAGGCCTCTTCTTCTTCTTCTTCTTCTTCTTCTTCTTCTTCTTCTTCTTCTTCTACTTCTGGATAATCTGCCTCCTTCAATGCTGAAGATTATTGCAGATGTATATACTACACACTAAGACAAAATGGTGCAAGTATGCACCTTTAGGGGTGCAAACCGATGCAACAATAGCAGCACCTTTAGGGGTTAAATCATGCACCCTTTTTAAAGGTGCAATCCTGCACCCTTTAAAAGGGTGCCAGATTGAACCTTTTAGGGGAAATAGTACCCTCTATGGTTCATTCCTGCACCTTTAGGGGTGCAAACCGATGCAACACTAGCAGCACCTTTATGGGTTCAATCCTGCACCCTTTAAGAGGGTGCCAGATTGCACCTTTTAGGAGACATGTTAATACCCTTAATGGTTCAATCCGGCTCCATTAGGGGTGCAAACCGATGCAATAACAGCACCTTTAGGGGTTCAATCCTGCACCCTTTAAAAGGTGCAATCTTGCACCCATCATCGAGGAATACTGGTAAAATTTGCTCGTACACAAATACATATTAAACATGCATGATGTTTCTTGGTTAGTAATCATATAATCAATATATCTATTGCTAAAACGTGAATGTAATTGTAACATGATCAGACAAATAATCTATTGGTTAATGATTGCCAAAGGAAAATACAAATCACACAATTTTATTTTGCACCCTTTTTTGGTCGATAGGGTTCATTTTTGCACCCTTTTTTCTTAGAGTGTATAGGGTGTGCAGGTGGACCATTACACCGGGGGTTCCCCCTACTCTTATACTAATAGCGCAGTGGGTTCTCGTCAATATCCTCGTCAATATCTGTACAAGAAATATCTAAAAAAAAAAGGCGTCGTCTGCTCATGATATCTTGAATATTAGACAGTTTTCCCATCTCGTACTATCTACCACACCTTGTTACATGTACTTCTTCGTTGTGTATTTCTTTTTTCCCCTCTCTCTTTCGTTTTGTTTTATTTGCTTAATTTTAAGCATACTTTGAATCTGGTCACGCTTCGAACAAATTCGTGGCATCTAATTTGTTTTCTTCATGATCAAATAAAGAAAGTTGCCCTAGATCATGTGATTATGTAATCATGTTGTTCATGTTCTGTGTGTAGATGTATCGTAGCCGGGTGGTTTAATCACTTGACTTAAAATGCAAAAGGTCGTGGGTTCGAACCCCGGTAAGGCAATAATATCCTTTGGCAGGGAATACTTTTTCACATTTCACTCCATACCCATGGAGAGAGAAATGGGTACCCTGGTATTAAGGGCATTTGTGTTTAGTCATTTTCATGTGCCATCGCGGTTACCACATGGGGAGTGGAGTGGAGATGGTGCACATTTTGTGTGAATGAATCTGATGACCGGGGAAATAATTTTTGTAAAGCGCTTAGAGGACGCTCTTTCGTATCAAAGGGCAGGTCCACTACATAATAACTTACTTTCAATTCTCGCTACCCCAAATAGCGATTCTGCCGAGATCCGGGGAAAATCCTGAAATCCGCATTGCATTATGGGATAGCTTTTCGACATTACAGCTTCCTGTGCAGGCGTTCGTGATCACAACCCTCTCTTTCACGGTAGAGTTTAACGGCCTTTTGTGCTAAAGTCACTAATTCTGCCCGAAGCTTTCCATTGCATATTATAATCTGTACCAATTACACTGATTGGCATCGATTTTAGCGTGCGTGAAAACTCTGCACAGCGAACACAGGCGCTAGCGCCAGCGGGATGGGACTCTATACCGGAAGTTGTAGTGACGACCCGAGAGAGTGAAAATTACCTCGTCTCGCGAATTTCGAGATTTTCGTACCTATTTAGGGTAGCGAGAATTGAAGCAGAACAATCAGACAAACCAATCAAAAAAAAGTTTGAGCAAAATCGGATAACTAATAAGAAAGTAATGAATTTG
>JAVYIG010009939.1:0-73358 GCA_035222895.1 Strongylocentrotus droebachiensis
CATCATAACATTCATACATTTTAAACCACAGATATTTTTATACAACTGAATATTACAAAAAATGACCATCTCCAAATCTACCCGAGACAATAAACAGGCTATAAACAACTGCCCTAGGATAACAAAAAAATAGACCCGCCGAAAAGGCACTTATAGTGTTTTCGTTTATTTATTGCAGACGTCTTGATCTTGCCCTTCAATGTTCTCCATCTAAATTCATTTCTCGTTTTAGTATACAAATAATACACAGCAGTGAGGGCATTAGTAAGAATTACCCACACAATATGTACCTTTGGAACAGTCTAACACGCCCGATGCGATAGCCTAGGCGAGGGTGTTTGGACTATTTTGAAGGTACCGAGTGTGGGTAATTTTACTAATGCCCGAACATAATGATGTGTATTATTTGTTTTATAAGATTATGTTTATTTGTTTTATAAAATGATGTTTTATCACATGATTTTACTTATGACCGGTCATTAGCATTCGATAATGACCGGTCATTATCAAAATTACGTGTTAGGCAAAATAAATGCCTGGTCACGTGTACTCTCTCAACCAATCTTTTGATTAGGATCCACGTCATCATCTTCATAATCACCCTCTCTTTCTGTTTACCTGATGTCTCTTTGTCCCCTCTCTTCCCCCCTCTCTTGCACCCCTATCTCCCTCTCTTGCTCTCTCTAGCTCTATCTCTCTCCATCTCTCTCGTCTCATTTATTCCCTCATCTCTTCCTTTCTCTCACTCTCTCCTTTCTACCCCTCAACTCGCTTTCCCCACCAATTCTCTTTTTTTTAAATCCCCTTCATCTCTTTTCATTCTTTATTTATCGCTCTCTCTCTCTCTCTCTCTCTTGTTCTCTTGCTCCATTTCTCTCGTCTCATTTCTTTCGTCCTCTCTTCCTTTCTCTCACTCTCTCCTTTCTACCCCTCGTCTATCTCGTTCCCCCACCAATTTCTCTTTTATTCTCATCTCCTTTATCTCTTTTCCCTCTTTCTTTATCTCTTTATTTATCGCTCTCTCTTGCTCCATCTCTCTAGTCTCATTTCGTTCCTCCTTTCTCCCTTTCTCTCACTCTCTTTCTACCCCTCATCTCTCTCTTTCCCTCACCAATTTCTCTTTTATTCTTATCCCCTTTATCTCTTTTCCCTCTTTATTTATCGCTCTCTCTCTTGCTCCATCTCTCTCGTCTCATTTCGTTCCTCCTTTCTCCCTATCTCCTTTCTACCTCTCATCTCTCTCTTTCCCCCACCAATTTCTCTTTTATTCTTATCCCCTTTATCTCACTATCTCCTTTCTACCCCTCATCTCTCTCTTTCCCTCACCAATTTCTCTTTTATTCTTATCCCCTTTATCTCTTTTCCCTCTTTCTTTATCTCTTTATTTATCGCTCTCTCTCTGTGTCTCTCTCTGTGTTTCTGTCTCTTCCCCCACCTCTTTCTCTCTTTCTCTCTTTCTCTCTTTCTCTTTCCGTCTACCTTATGTTCTCACCTGTGAGATAGATCTTTTCTCTCATCTCCTCCCATCTTGTTGTGTGTTCGATTGTTCTAGTGATCTCATCCAGATCTGGGGTTGTCATTGGTCGATGATGAACGTAAGATGAACTCAGCTCGGCTAAGAGAAGTGCAGACAACCTATATAAATAACCATATTATTTATTATTAGTATATATCATGGGTAAATAGTGAAATAGTGCCCTTCGTAAGTATGATTAGAAATCACATCACCTTCTTCTTCTTCTTCCTTTTTACTTCTTTTTACTTCTTTTTTTCTTCTTCTCCTTCTCTTTCTCCTTATTCTTCTTCTGCTTAATCTTCCTCCTTGGATGTTATGGGGGAGGGGCTTTTAGCCATATATCTCTAATCATGAATACACAGAGAAGCCCTTTTGAATAAGAGTCCTACTCCTAGCTCATGTTTGAATTCTGAACAAACAAATTCATTTTAAACGGAATATCACAACTGAGCTACGGAGCAATAAGAGCAAAATGACAAAGTCAAGGTGAATAATTTTGTGGCTATAACGACCTTATAAGATAGGTTTATAGTCCTAGCAATAATATAAGTATAAAGAGTCCCTTGGTATTAACTTTTACATGATTTAAGCGATTCCTTTTATTTCGCTCAATAGAACATGACATTGTTTCACTTTGGGCGAAATATTCTTCGTTACAAATTAATCACATTGATAATAGCTCAGTCCTTCCGGGATCATTGCCTAAAATACAGAAAAGGCAACACAATGAAAATAACTCACATTACTAGACAGCACGATAAGACAAGCCTTGTCCAATTGGGTTTTAATCCATACGAGATTTCCATTTTCTTTTAATAGATTACAGTTGTAGTGTAGAAGTACTCGGATCACAACGGATATTGATATATCCTACCGAAGTCAAAGGCAATTCCTAGTAGTATTCACAGTACGATATGATCTGTATGAAGATTGTCGAACACCAATTTCTGCCACTCCCTCTGAGCTAAATGATACGGATCTTGGAATGCATCCTCTCAGCGCCGCCACGTCACGTTACCCTTAAAATGGTTCTTTAATCGTAGGCACGTCTTGTCCGATCTATGGAATTTCCCCCAAATGTATTTGATACAGCTGTATCACTGTATTTCTAAGGCAGCAGCATTCGGTGTGAAAAGGCCATTTTCGTAATGTAACCAAATTTAATGCATAAGTCTTTGTGAAGTGCCTCAATACAAATTATTTCATTCACCCGATAGGAATAATAGTATTTCAATAGTCAGAATGCAACTGCATATATTAAGTGTTGCTAGGTAGGTCAAGCCATAATGTTTGTCCAACTTGGCAACAAATAATGTATGCAGTTTGGATTCTGTCTATTGAAATACTATTATTCTTATCAGGTGAATGAAATAATTTTTATTGGGGCACTGCACACAGACTCATGCATTAAATTTGTTTACATTAAGAAAATGGCCTATTCAAGATTTGTTGGTTCGCTCATACATACACATGTACATGTAACTTATTAAAATACTTCATCCGAGTACTCTCGGTGATTATTCAATAGGCATTTTCATAATGTAAGCACATCCAATACACAACTATTTGTTAAGTGCTTAATTTCATTTACCTCTTACGAATAATTGTATTTCAATAGTCAGAATGCGAATTGCATACCTTCCGTGTTGTAGGTAGGACAAGCCATAATGTTTGTTCTACCTAGCAACAAGATTTGCAAATTTGCATTCTTACTATTGAAATAAAATTACTTGTAACAGGTGAATGAAATAAATTGTAACATGGCACTTAAAAAAGATTTATGCATCAAATTTGATTACATGCCTGCAATGATCTATTGACCTGGGTCATTGCAGGCGCGTACGCAGGGGGGGGGGGGGGGGGGGGGGGGTTAACCCCCCTTCGGTTTTTTTAATGTGTGTATTTTGGAGGAACCCCCCCCCCTTTTTTAATATTTTGATTTAAACAAAAATATATATGTCCTCTTACCCCCCCCCCCCCCTCCGACCCCCCCCCCCCCCCCGCTTATTCAGCGGCTGGCTGAGTCGTTGCGAGAAAAAAAATCAGGATCTAATTTTTCTTTATCAACTCTGGCACGGCTCTGGCACACAAAGTATAGGAAGGGCGGAGTACTAAATTTGAAACATTGTTTGATGCACTATTCCCAATACAGTCCCCATATAAAGTTTATAACTTACACTGAAATTTTGCCGGTAATTTAATATTTTGTACTAAATGTGAAACTGGTGCCTGGCCTCCGAAATTCCCCGCAGTGGAAGCGCGGCTCGGAGCATGGAACTTCAAAGCCCAGTGGAATGTTACTCATCCCATTGTTACGCTTTAGAACTCACGAATGCGTTTAAATAAATTACAAGAGTTTCCACTCCTTTCTTACACCTCCCTGATTGGACCTTTCCCATTTTTCGCTCTTACTCTCCCCTCTCCGTCACACTTTCCTATCTCACTCACACACTCTCTCTCTCTTTTTCTCTCTACCCCATATCCCTTCATCTCTCGCTCTCTCCCTCTCCCTCTCTACTCCCTAACCCTTTCCCCATCTCTCTCCCTCTCCCTCTCTACTCCCTAACCCTTTCCCCATCTCTCGCTCTCTCTCTCTCTACTCCCTCTCCCTTACCAATCTTTTTTTCTCTCTCTACCCCTTATCCCTCACCCTTTCCCATCTCTTGCTCTCTCTCTCTCTCTCTCTACTCCCTCTTCCTTAGCAATCTTTCTCTATCTCTCTACCCCTTATCCTTCACCGTTTTTCATCTCTCACTCCCTCTAGTCTATCCTCTCTCCCTAACCCTTTCCCATCTCTCGCTCTACTACCTCTTCCTTAACAATCTTTTTCTCTCTCTCTACCCTTTTCCATCTCTCACTTCCTTTAGTCTATCCTCTCTCCCTAACCCTTTCCCATCCCTCTCCCTTACCAATCTGTTTCTCTCTCTCTACCCCTCATCTCTCACTCCCTCTAGTCTATCCTCTCTCCCTAACCCTTTCCCATCTCTCGCTCTCTCTCTCTCTACTACCTCTTTCTTAACAATCCTAATCCCTCACTGTTTTCCATCTCTCACTCTAGCTCTAGTCTATCCTTGCTCCCTAACCCTCTTCCATTTGTCGCTCTCTCTACCCCCTCTATCTCACTCTTTCTCCTCTCCATTGTATCTATGTCCCTTGCATGCTTCCCCGTCCCCCCTTGCCCCTTTCTCTCTCTCTCTCTCTCTCTCTCATTCTTGTCAATGTACATTCACTTATTCTGCCATCAAGGATCTTCCATTTGATTTCTGTATGGCCATCTCAAAAACAATCATCCATCTTTCATCTCTTTAACTACTTCTTACATGATCACATAAACTTTTTAAAATTAAATCAACCTAAGGGCAATTGCAGTACCTTCTTCTTTTACTATAGAAAACATTGTCCTATCTTGTAGTATGTCATTGTCATTTTTGAACATTTCAATCAGTGAAGCACACGGCTATTAAAATTACCCAAGGTTGATTTATTTCCAAAGCCTTTGAGATCACGTTTTTCTTCTTTTACACTTAGATTATCTGCGATATAAGTTCTTATAGACACAATTTTATGTTCGTTATTCAATTTTCTTTTTATATGATCACCTGTCACAACTTTAATCTCTTACAAAATATAATTTTCCTTTTGATATATAAATGGCATTGATATATAATACAAAAATTAAGACTGAGATATCGGTATCATGAATATTCAATCACATCATACATTATATGTCATATACTAGTACATGTACATTTTACAATATTTGGTCACCGTCTGCATATACAAAACATGTCTTACACCAAGTAGTAACATAAAATATAATATTCAATTCTGAGCATAATTTGTCATGATCATCTTATATGCAAACAATTCTCTCCTGAGTTGAAAAGTATGGGTACAGGATTACCTTACCAAGTGATATTCACTACAGTTACATGATCACATCGTTATTAACAGTACATAGTTTTGTAGCAAGGTAATATTCTCTTGTTCAAGGCAGATATCAACACTAATAATTGATAAAGCATACCAGCTGACAAAATTAAAATTTAGAATTAAGTGTTAGAAAGTGTACAAGACGTATTCAAAGATGTTGTTTTGGTATTTACACAAGATCCCAGTTTAATCGTCCACTTTACCCATAAGAATTTGTGTACACTTAGAATGTATAAAATCAGTTTCAAAAAGCTTTATCAAGCATTATGAAGGTTAATGGTTAAAGAGTATGCAGGTTAAGGAGTATGAAGAAAATAAAAAATAACTTGTAACCCTTCACACAGATCCTAAGTCGTACTTCGGTTCCATGTAGGCCCTATTTCACCTGAGCATGTAAAGTCGCTTTTATGATTATGTGAATGTATTAAAACTTGCAAAACATTTTTACAGAAATAATATTTGGAGCTCATATCTGGACATAGTATACGCATATAAGAGACGGAGCAAATAATTCTTTTGTGATTGATACAATTTAACACATCACTGAGAGCATTAATAAGAATCATCTATACAACATAACTACGGAACCGTCTGAATCATGAGGCAATGGATGATGGAGTGGTCATGATATATGTCATAGAAATTAATGACTTGTAATGTTTGTGACTGTGTCCTCTCGGCTGGTTTTATAGCTTCTTTTTTTCTCAGAATTTTTGTTTACTCATGTGGAATGTCCAACCGATTCAAACCAGCATGTAAAAGCTTAAACATTGTAATAACATACCTTGAACAATAGGTGTCAACTTGAATGTGGCATGAAATAGAGTTAGTGGATACTCAACTCACTAATGTTTAACTCTACAGAAGAACCTGTAGGGACCGCAAAAAGTAGTTTTACTTATAAAGTGTAAATAACACATGTGGCATGGTGTGCCAACAAAAATTATCAAACTTAGAGAAAATTTGACTTCAAGTTATGAGAGTTCACTGTATTTAAACAATGCTGTAATGAATAGAGAATTATACAATGTACAGATCATATTGAAGTATGCTCAAGTTTATGCAGGCAGAAACTCCTATTTGAGCTCTCAGGTAGTCCATTTAAATGTTCTAATTAATCTTACTACAAAGGTTTATCTACACTATGGTTTAAAGAGAAGGTTGAGTTCTGGGAAGAGGTGACAAATAATTTGTGAGTGTTATCATTTTATTATGCAAGTGTGGAAGAACATCAGATAAAAAATGTTCCCTGAAAAGCATGGCTCTTTGATGGCCTAAAAATGTTTAAATAAAATCGGGACGGATTTTTATGCCAAATTTTTGTGTATATACATCTTTCTGTGTAGAGTGCTTGTAACTTTACCAAGACCGGGCCAAATTTCTTATCATGTTGATGATTCCAGAACCTTGCAGTACACACCAATACTTATATGCTAGATGATCAACCTTTTCTGATCGATTCCACAGCGTTTCTTTCACAATGCAATCGCATGACCAAAACTCAACTTTATCTTTAAGCCCGTGTAAGTTGATTATATGTAATGCCTCATGTCAAATGAATGGGAGTATACACATAAAACAGTGATCTAGACCGTGTTTTTCCTTAACACCTTCTTTGTGAATTGTGGCCTTAATCTAAGTCTTTGGAAATATCTTCAATACTGACTGCTAACGGCAGTGATGATTTTAACTCTTTAAAAAGGCCTTCATTGTATATAGTCTACTAAAATAGAGGCTACTTTAACTCATTAGAAAGGACTTTGATACAGATTAGTTACTATGCCTATTGGTTTGCATGCATTCATCTTTAACAGGCCTTCAAAGAGACTACTGAAGTGGCGCTAATACTAACAATTTCCGTACACTCTTTACAAGAAATGTAATTTCATGATGACATAAAATACAATAACAACAGATGATGATATAGAATGAATTATGAGAGTATGATACATGCAATAAGCATCACATGAGTAGGCATATAGGTAAGGCAAGTACTTACATTCACCCTCTTTGCAGACCTGCCAACCTCTGGAGATCAAAAACTGTATTCTTTGATCCCTAAAGTTGTATTTTACTGACAAAAGTTGTATTCTTAAAAATAAACACGGACTGTTACACGGATCAATGCCTCTTGCAGTTCCTACATACATGAAGATTTTTTTTAAATGGATTATTGGTTGAATATGCATGATTTCGTCGCGACTGGTGTGTTCGATGAACCAATAAACATTTCCAAATTGCCTATGTGAGATGCTTGAAGGATACTTTACAGGACAGAATGGGCATTTTGCCATTGAATTTTTTTTTGTTTTTTTGTTTGTTTTTGAAAATCGTATTTTATTGAAGAAAATCGTACTGTGGTATTTGCTTCTAAAAATCGTACAAAATACGACTAAATCGTCTGTCTTTGGGAGGGCAAACTATCTATATCAATTCTTTTTTATTTTTCTCTTCATTTCAAAACAATGCTTCTCCACCAAGACTCTCAAGCCGAGCAAATATGTGTGGCCTTTAGCTGCAACATTCACCACGCTAAAGGCACATCAGAGATTGAAATACACAGTATAACTTGACTGAAGATGAAACTGAAAGCCATATCCATGAACAAATTATACTACAGTTAACACAGCATTCACTATGAAAATAGACATAAATCAATAAATTAATTGAAGTCTAAAGAACATGGCATGATTTGATCAAGATCCAATATCTGAATGAATCTCAGAAAAGTCAGTCAAATATTCAGTATTTTATACCATTTAGATTAAGATTCATTTACATGATTCCTATAAACTCTATGAAATTCTCCTTTCTGTATTGCATGATTTGGTTTTATTTCAGATGTTGTTCTGTACCTGTGCGGGATAAGTTGGACTAGGTAGGTCTAGCCTTCTTAAGCTCCATCCTAGCTATAGCCTGACGATGCACCTCATCTGGACCATCAGCCAGCCTCAAGGAACGAGCCCCAGCGTAGAAGTGTGACAAGGGGAAGTCTGAACAGACGCTTGCTCCACCATGTGCTTGCATGGCACGATCTACCACCCTGAGAGCCATATTAGGGGCTACTACCTTGATCATGGCTATCTCTGCTGCAGCTCTCTAGTAACAAAACATAAGAAGAAAAGCCTTCATCATTAAACAGACATCCTCACGTATTAAACATGGAAGATTTTTCTTATTGTGCGCAGATTGTTCAAATAAAATTATCTTAACCCTAATAAGGCCGGGGGGGGGGGGCCATTATGCCCCCCCCCCCTCCACGATTTTTTGGATTGTTCGAGAACGCATATGGATGGCGCCTCGCCGCTCGCTGACTTTTTTCTTTAGAGTCTTGCGCATCTTTAAAAAAAAAAAAAAAAAATCGGACCTATAGTTACAAGGTCACGTGACCTTTTGTCTTTGCATGTCAGCCCGAAAATCGCTCATTTTTGTGATTTGTGTACAAAACATATGGAAATGTCATTTTTCCTAAAAATAGATCAAACATTGGTTATTGGGTCTTGTTTAAAGTTTAGGTGGTTGTTTTGGGAGTCAAAATAGTTGAATTGTAGGAAGAAATGAAAAAAAACAAAAAACAACAACATAAATAAGTTAAAAAAAACAATGAAATACATAAGAAATTATCAAAACAAGAGATAACATAAGGAATAAGCTAGCTCTTCCAATTTTTTTTGTCGTATTATTGTTCCAAATGGTCTAATGAATATATGTAGTGAAAAAGAATGCTTAAATATGAATAATATAGGATTTATGGGTAAAAATGTGATTTTATGATGTTATTTGCATAAATTACCATAAATATGCAAATGAGGGATTTTTTTCAAAAAATTGAAATTATCATATTGTTCTATACACTTCACTTGACATTCGTGCAAATTTTCGCGGAGATCGGCCGTTTCACGGCCGAGATCTTAGGGGGGGGGGGCCATAATGGCCCCCCCCCCCCCCCCCCCCCGGCCGTAGTAAGACTTCAAATAGCCCGGCCTTATTAGGGTTAAATATACTATGTCCCTTTTGCAGCCAACCTCAAATTCTGTAGAACTTTGCAGGAATTATGAATATGTCATGTATGTCCTATCTGTGAAATTTAAACGTTAGCAGCGTCCTTCTATTCAAATTATGCAAGGAAACCTGTTTACTTGCTAGACTTCACTGTCAGACACTATTGTCAGTATTGAGTGACTGACTGGCTTTTTCTTCTTCTTTGGTAATAACATACCGGTACATAAAATGAGCTGTTAACGATTTGTCTATATCAATAACCCACTTCTTGTAATGGCCAAAATTTAACTGATTGAATTTTTGTGCAGCATAAAACGTACGACCATGCGGTACAATGGTCTGAAAATCAAGACTATTACTTATTGGCTCTATAGCTCCTAAGTCGATTTGACAACTAATAGTCGTTATTTTCCCACTTAAAGACATTTTCAAGCCTCATTTTCTTAAGGGGAGTTCTAAACTAGTATTATCTTTCAAAATGCCATTGGACTTTAACATTTCCATTTTTTTGGCCTGCAAAAGGGACATAGTACCTTTAAAGGGATCGTTTAACAATCTTAAATCTGAGATGCACGGCCCTACGTGTTATTAGTGTCTGTGATATGGTGTTATATTGAAGCCCTAAAAAATTGTGTTTCAAAATGATCAAGAAGTGCCTCAAAAAAGTAAAAACTTTTGTTTACCATACTCGTTTTCCCCAATAGACTTTAGTGTTATGAGAAATTTGATTTCGATTTCAATCATAAATAACTTGATAATCAGACAGGCGATCGGCTTGTAAAAGTCATGAGGTTCCTGACTGACCTAAAGGTTTATAATTATCATTGCAGCATGAGCTAAATCAAGGATTTTTTTAAAAGGATCTAAGACAAAGTTACCGGATCCCTTTAAGGATGGGAATATATTTTTGCGATATGCAGAATTTAATTTCAGCAGCTGTGATAAATTCAAGGGAACAGTTAATTCTGCTAGTAAAGGACATACCGTAGTTAAAACAAAAGCTCATTGTAACAAAACAATTTTGCTATTCTCTCATCTTTGTTTCAATTGTGTTTAGCCATGATACAACTAGGTTTCGATATAGTGGTAATTCAATTGGTCCACAGGAGCTTGCTATAATGAAGTTCAACTGTGCAATGAAAACTCTGTTGGAGATGAAGGCAAGATACCGGATTCTTGATACACGTATGCAAAGGTTGCAGACTCCTAAGAATACACACATCTACATCCACAATACTGCCAACATTTGAAAATAAGAATTAGGAATTTTTAGCACGGTATGCCTTCGAAAATAAGAAATCGCACTTGCAGCGGCAGTGTAACTGGCAATACGCGGTAAATCTGTACCAAAAGGCGAATACAATCATTCAGCCATTCAACGCACACAATACGTGAACTCTCAAATCGCGGCAAATGATAAAACAAGCTTAAAGAGAAGGTTGAGTTCTGGGAAGAGGTGAAAAATAATTTTATGCAAGTGTGGAAGAACATCAGATAAGACTCTTCAAATGCCTTCATATTCTAAATATGTCATGTAACATCGTAAAAATCCAGGGACGGATTTATACGCCACGTGTTTGTGTAGTCCCATATACATCTTTCTTATCATTTTGATGATTCCAGAACCTTGCAATACACACAAATTCTTATATGCTCGATGATCAACCTTTTCTGGTCGATTCCACACTGTTTCTTTCACAATGCAATCGCATGACCAGAACTCAACTTCACCTTTAATTTGGCTTTAGCACAAGGAAAAAAATAAAAAATAAATAAATAAATAAATAAAAAAATAAAAAAAATCAACAACAAAAATATTTTCAAAAAAAAAAAATCAAAATTTAGAAAAAACAGAATATTCCAGATTTTCAGGACCTAGAAATCCAGAAAAACAGAATATTCCGGATTATTTGTGAGGGTTGGCAGGTTTGCATTCATAATTTGATAGTGATTTGAATATGAAGACTGATACCTTATTTCCTACAGTATCCATCAAGTGAGCTGCTTTGAGAGTGAGTAGTCTAGCTTGTTCAATCTCTATCCTTGATTCAGCTATATCTTCTTGGATGACACCCTGTTCAGCTAGAGTCTTACCAAATGCTACTCGATTCAATACCTGCAAAGAGTAACAGATATAAATGACTAAATATAATGGGGTAAAATATTAAAAATTAAATGCTTAATAATAATAACATAATAATATTGGATATTTATATAGCGCACATATCCACCCTGCAAGGTGCTCAAAGTGCTCCAATATTACCCTGGCTCTGCTAGGCTACCGATTTTGGTGCTCACAGCATTCAAGGAATTGCTTCCTACCGGTCCCCATTTACTTCACCTGGGTGGAGAGTTGCAAATGTAGATCAATGTCTTGCCAAAGGACATTAGTGCCGCGGCGGGATTTGAACCGCAGACCTTGCGATCGACAGTCCGGCTTAGGGCTATTAATCCTTTCTGTACCATTGTCACATACCGGTACAAACATTCAAGAGTCTTTTTTTTTATTTTATAAAGATTTGGTTGATGGTTTAAGCATAGAAGAACATGTATGGGTATACACTTCAATTTTCAAGTTCCTAGTCACTTTAGCCATTATTATTCAGAAACAAAGAATATTTAAGTTCTTAGGCAGGATCTGCTGGCCATTGCATGGAAGAGTCAATTGATTTAAAGTAGCCACACGAAGAAATCAAAAGTGTTTTGAATTGATGCAAAACTCATATCATTGCGATATGAAAAATTGCATTTTACGCCTTTCCATGATATCTATATGATTTCTCAGCAAATTGTTCGTGTTTTTCAAGAGAAAATCTTTCCATCCATATGTAATTTGTTCTAATTATGAGTTGTTAGTGAATTTTCTTTGTGTAGCTCCTTTAACAACAACAACATAGAGCAGGTAACGGGAAACCCACTGCCTACAGGGACTGGGTAATTCCGTTAATGAGCCTATGGGAATGGGAGAATTTAATAGTCAATAGGTTAAAAAAAGGTAGAATTGTATCAATGGCTATTGGTTCAACAGGTAACTGATATGAATAGGTAGAGTCTTATCAAAGTCTACTTGTCTGACATCTGCAAAGGGTAAACAACAAAACATGTAGGGTCTTAAAGGTTATCTGTACTAGTTTACAGGAGGGATTAGACTGCCCTGCAAGGTCATTGGCCAGGTGGTTATCTCATCAACTCAGCTCTCAATTAACATAAGAAAAAGAGGATCATGGGGGACCAATGGTCACCGATAAGGCTTTGTTTGTTATATAGAGGGCGCAATTAGCTACAAGTAGTGCAGTGGGCCTTTAAGATATTACATATCAGGGCATTGTGGTATTCAAACACAAACTTACGATCCGACAGCCATGGATATTATGACGATACAAAGTGACTATAAAGAAGAATGATTTAGTCTGATGAGATCTATGACCACTTACCCTATGTATCATGAGTTCTAAAGACCTCTCTGCCATTCCAACCAATCTCATACAATGATGTATACGACCTGGTCCGAGACGACCCTTTAAACACACAAAAAAAAAACATGAACAACAATTGAATAGATATGTATAACTAGAGGAATTAACTTCTTTTAAAGAATACTCCTCAACCTTATAATATTTATTAGAAGTAGGTCTATGACCTATCTACCACGCACATACAATACAGCACATCTACTAAAATAAATATGTTTCTTGTCAAAGTATGTTGATACTAAGTACTATGTGACAGAATATTAAAACAAGATTTCCTGTCATTCAAATATATAATAATGAAAACTATTGTATAAGCTGTTATTTTAGTGAGGGTTTTATTTTCACGAATTTTGCAAATTGCATATTATCGCAAATTTATCAACACATGAAAATTTTGGCACCTCATCATTCCAGAGCGCGAAAATATCATAACATTATGTGCTTGCGTCCTCTCGATTGTTAGCTACTAGTAACTATCTTATGTTCGTAATGCAATGCTGTCGCCTCCTGCCCCTCGCGTTCCTTCTCTCCCCGTGCGTATATTGCACAGCTTGCACGAAGCACGCACATAATCCTCGTACCGTTACGGTACTTGGCTAGCTGTATGTGGTGCTAGCTGTATGTGGTGCTATGTGCTGCCTAAACTTGTGTGTGTACTTATGTGACCGAGTCTCTGTGTGTGTATGTGTTGGCGTGAGAAAGTTTGTGAATACTTCACGCCCATTCATTAATTCCACTGTGTGCTTTTCGCAAAAGCAACGACTCGCGAAAATGTCTCTTAGCCTGCCAATCGCAAAAATATTGTACGCGAAAATATCAGCTTATACAGTACTGTATTATAGTCCAGGCTAGAGAGCAAGGAACCTTGTTTTTTTATATATACAATGTTTTTTGATGGTTTCTTATCAATTCGAGGGTGCTGATTCCAAATCCGATGAGTGCCAGACGCGAAACCTTGAGCATTTTTCGTAAAACGCGAAAATTCAAAATGGCCGCCAAAATGGCCGCCAAATCATGAAAAAGCTTATTATAAGGCCATTTAAAAGATTATTTGATGTTTTCTTGTAAAATCGAGGGTGCTGAATCCGAAGCCGATGAGTGCCAGACGCGAAACCTTGAGCATTTCTCGTAAAACGCGAAAAATTCAAAATGGCCGCCAAAATGGCCGCCAAATCATGAAAAAGCTTATTATAAGGCCATTTAAAAGATTATTTGATGTTTTCTTGTAAAATCGAGGGTGCTGAATCCGAATCCGATGAGTGCCAGACGCGAAGCCTTGAGCATTTCTTGTAAAACGCGGGAACAAAAATCAAAATGGCTGCCAAAATGGCCGCCGAATCATGAAAACGCTTATTCGATGTCCATTTAAAAGGTTATTTGATGTTTTCTCGTCAATTCGAGGGTGCTGATTCCAAATCCGATGAGTGCCGGTCGCGAAACCTTGAGCATTTTACGCAAAATACGATTATTATTTTTGTAGTCGATACCGGTATAGTGAACCCAGCAGGCTAGCTAGAAATCAACAAAGTTTACTTTGTGTAATGGGAAAGTTATATACACGTATAAATAAAATAATTAATAAATGAGCATATAGATGATATAGATATTCTTGTAAACCATATCTTTGTCCATTATAGACAACCATTTACCATAATAATATTGAAGTCTTTCTAGTCTTACCACCTCCATAATAGCAGTGCCGAACAATGTCAAATATTATTAGTCTTCACAACTGCTAATGTCACTGTCACTGTCACTCTCTTCTGATGTCTTGTTCATTGGATTTTGGCAGCGGGCATCGCCCTTACAGCGGCAGAATTCCGAGCATGCCAATGACGATTTGGTGCAGCTGCACTGGGCTGTTCTGCAGTCGCTCTACACCCACACTTAATGATATTGAGGACTTCTTCCGGTGCGACTGGCTGATCATTTTCGAGATAGACGGGTTGAATCGTAGAAGACTTCATCCTCCATCCATTCTTCAATGGGTCTAGGGCTGGGGGTACTGGCTTGCCAGCAGCCACCCACAACGCTACTTGATAATGGGCACGCTGGCAATGTGGCCGAAAAGCGGCCATAGTTGGTGGAAGACTCATTAATTTGGGAGGTACTAGGCGCTTGCCACCAGCCTTCCTTGTGAAAATGTTTCTTCACTTTGTGTCAAGAGAGTCATTTGGTTCTTCTCGGTACAGGGATGCCACGTATCTCAAGCAGGATTCTATTACTTCATCAATAGGCGTTTCAGTATTACCAAGGAGTAGAGAATCAGGATAGGGCTCCAAATTCTTGAGTGCAGTCGCCTTTCCTACTCCATAGAAACAGGAAACGGTATCGCATCCAGTCAATGCATGGGCTCTAAGTAGATTGGGTATGATCTTCGTGTGTTTCTTGATAACCTCATTGACATCTATGACTTCTCGAGTGCGAGACGTTGATTCCATTACCACCTTTGTTGTGTGTGGTATATACCATTGGTTTGGAAATGTAGATGGTGTGCAAGAATGACCAGAACATCTGTGTCATCGCACACAACTTTGATAGGTGAGTGACCATCCTTGGCCTCCTAATTTATCATGTGGTAGACCATTATTACATCTGCCTTTTCTTGTTTCACCTCTTCTTCAAGTGCACCAACACCAACAGCAATTGGATGCGGATGCGGATCAGGTCCAGTTACGATCAATCGTTTGCCCTCTGGTACTTGCATGGAACACAACTGATCTACGATCATCTTGATGACTTGTTGCTTGTTTGCAGTTACATTTAGGATGACGTTCTGCTTTGGCAGTGGTGACTCACTGTTCAGCTTGTGTACACGGCTGCAACTTTTTGCAAGTGCTGTTCGGCAACAGGACTTGATGCTGCTCTCGTAGTATCTGTCAAAAACCACATGAAGAACTGGACAACTGTCTGCATATTTCATGAACGTTGCTACAGCAACATCTACAAAGGTACACACCTTTGCTGGAGACGCAGGCCAAGGAACGGTCCAAAGAAGAGCACATCCATCAAGAGTGATAACATCTGGCACCTCTGCACTTCGTTGACTACACTCAACCTTGATCCTTGACTTCAAGACGGACTTACTTGTGGAACGTGCATCACCATTCTTGTCGAACAGTGCGGGTGGATAGGGAGCCAATTCATCAGAGAATAAGGTTTTGGTTGAAATCGCTTCCCTTGATGATGCCATGATCCCGATTACCCGGGCGTAGATCATCTCTATATAGATACCTCACCTCTTGATGACATATCAGAAGCCTTTGCCATTCCTTTGACTCTCCTCTTTATTGTGTCATGGAACCCCTTCGGCAACTTTCTTTCGTACTCGTTCATCTGATCAGTTCCAATCTTGATTGCATCATCGGCATTTACTGCTGGATCATCCACAACCTGTCCAGTGTAGATGTTCACCAAGCTTGAAGGAGGATGCTTCTCACTGTCAAATACATCCATACATGTCGATAGCGCCTCTCGAATTCCCTTTCTGTCAGCCGCATCTGATTTGATTCTTTTGAGACTCTCTTCTTTGTGACAAGTGACAACTTTCTGATCTTCCCCTTCTTGCATGGCTTCCAAGTCATTCTTCAGTCGTCCAAAGAGGCTGAGAGACAAAGCCCAGATAGCAAGGGTAGACTCGTTCAAAGATGATCCGATGATGCCAGAAGGTCCCTTTCCATAGCGCATGTACGTCGTTTCAATGTACATATCGGACCAGATGCCGTTCTAAATGCCATCCTGATGGTGCATCACATGTTCTCCATCTAAGAACTGCTTAAGTAATGCTGGTGGTAGACGTTGCATGGAGCGGAGATAGTACAGCCCATAGCGTGCATATTTGGTATGCCCTGAAGCAAAGAAATAGGGAAGGATTTCTTCGACAGCTTGCAGATGGAGAGACCAGTCACCCTCCCTCTCAGCTCTAACAAAAGCCATACAGATGAGCATGGGCTTTACAAGACAGTACATCCACAACTTTGTAGTTCGACTCCTTTGCTTGCTGGCTACTTCAATCAACTCGTCGAAGTCAGTGAATTGGTGGTCTTCCAGTTCTGATCTTAATATCTCCTCAATGACAAGTCGAAGCGCCCTGAAATTCTGTGGGAACTTCTTCCCAGACAGAAGTTTTGGAACTCCAGCAAATCGTGACTTCAGTATGTCTTCGAGCCCACTTCCCGACATCAAATAGCCGATACTTCCTAGAAAACTCATTATCATGTGCATGCCACCTAGTCTGGGTACAAACTTGGCAAATCTGTCTTTGTTAGCCCAGACTATGTTTACCATCACTTGGTAGAGTTGCTGATCACACGTAAGAATTGTCCATTGTTGACCTGTAAGTGATGTCAGGAACTGTGCCTGTACCATTGCCGTCATCATTGTGTCAGGTTCTGCTGGTGTCATATCCAAGAATGGAGTGTACACTACTGTAGTCTTGGGCCTCAGTTGCTGTCCACTGTCCCGTGCATGCTTAGTATTGAAACCGCTAAATTCTGGGCACTCCTCGTTTCTTGTCACGGCCTGTAGGAAAGCAAGATCTTTTGCCGCTGCTCTGTTCTTGGAGACTTGAATACTTGCAAGCATAGACAGCTTTGGAACAAATCGTTGAGCAAACTCTCTCAACATCTCAGCCTTTTTGTTCCCCCGGTTGCGCTGAACTTGTACTTCTCCCAGGGACAATTTGGTTGCTTTTGTCTCCTCCCATTTTAGTCGCTTTATTCTTGGTACTTGTTTGCCGTCATGAGATGAGGTAGGGTTCCTTCTTCCTGTTTGGGTGATCACCATCGCTAAGCCATGAGTAGACTTTTGTCCATTAGGGGAGGAGATCTGGGCATCAAAATTGTCAGCAACAACTTGAACGAGGCTCAAGGTTTCGCGTCTGGCACTCATCGGATTCGGATTCAGCACCCTCGATTTGACAAGAAAACATCAAATAACCTTTTAAATGGCCAAAGAATAAGCATTTTCATGATTTGGCGGCCATTTTGGCGGCCATTTTGAATTTGTTTTCACGTTTTACGAAAAATGCTCAAGGTTTCGCGTCTGGCACTCATCGGATTCGGATTCAGCACCCTCGATTTGACAAGAAAACATCAAATAACCTTTTAAATGGCCTTATAATAAGCATATTCATGATTTGGCGGCCATTTTGGCGGCCATTTTGAATTTGTTTTCGCGTTTTACGAAAAATGCTCAAGGTTTCGCGTCTGGCACTCATCGGATTCGGATTCAGCACCCTCGATTTGACAAGAAAAACATCAAATAACCTTTTAAATGGCCATATAATAAGCGTTTTCATGATTTGGCGGCCATTTTGGCGGCCATTTTGAATTTTTCGCGTTTTACGAGAAATGCTCAAGGTTTCGCGTCTGGCACTCATCGGATTCGAATTCAGCACCCTCGATTTGACAAGAAAACATCAAATAACCTTTTAAATGGCCAAAGAATATGCGTTTTCATGATTTGGCGGCCATTTTGGCGGCCATTTTGAATTTTCGCGTTTTACGAAAAATGCTCAAGGTTTCGCGTCTGGCACTCATCGGATTTGGATTCAGCACCCTCAAATTGACAAGAATCACTAAAAAAACATTGTATATATAAAAAAACATGGTTCAGTCACTTTCCTATGGGGCCTAGCCTGGACTATTACATGACCCTGCTAGAAGTTAGGAATAACCAACCAGACAATTTGGTAAACTAATTGAAGAATGGAGAAAGATCCTCCAGTCAGTGGGTGAATACACATAAAATGATATAAACCACTACATTAATAAATCATTGACGATGTGTTTCTCAGGAGGCTTTCTCTAGTGAAATTTGTATTGATTTGAAGGTCTTCATTGAAATAGACCACAGTTAAAGGGATCGTTTAACAATGTTAAATCTGAGATACACGACCCTACGTGTTATCAGTGTCTGTGATATGGTGAAATATTGAAGCCCTAAAAAAATCGCGCTTCAAAATGATCAAGAAGTGCCTCAAAAAAGTAAAAATCTTTGAGTGACCGGTTTTACCATACTCGTTTTCCCCAATAGACTGTAGTGTTATGAAAACCGTCAGGCGAACGGTTTTCAAAATGTGTAATTCCAATCATAAATATCTTGATAATCAGACAGGCGATGGACTTGTAAAAGTCATGGGGTTCCTGACTGACCTAAAGGTTTATAATTATCATTGCATCATTAGCTAAATCCAGAATTTTGTTTCAGAATCTGAGACAAAGTTACCGGATCCCTTTAAAGCATATTATAAGATGATGGTGTGGATGCTAATCAAATGATTGGTTGAGAGTGTACACGTGACCAGGCATTTATTTTGCCTGATGCGTAATTTTGATAACGAGCGGTCATTATCAAATGCTAATGACTGGTCATTAGTAAAATCATGTTATATAACATCATTTTATAAAACAAATAAAACATAATCTTATAAAACAAATAATACACATCATTTTGTTTGGTCATTGGGTAAAATTACCCACACTCAGTACCTTCAAAATAGTCTAAACACCCTCAGCTATCGCCTCGGGCGTGTAAGACTGTTCCAAAGGTACCTTGTGTGGGTTATTCTTACTAATGCCCTCACTGCTGTGTATCATTTGTGTATCACACCCAGATCGGTGCACTACTCACCTGGGCAATTTCAAATCCTCGCCCTGCTCCCAAGATCATGTTCCCTGCAGGAACCCTGACGTTATCAAAGGCTACCTCTGCATGCCCTTCAGGTCTATCATAGAACCCAAACACTGACAAGGGTCGTACTATGGTCACTCCTGCTGCCTCCATAGGAACCAGTACCATGGACTGCTGTTGGTGACGGCTGGCTGATGCGTCCGACTTGCCCATGAAGATGCACACCTTACAGTGTGGATTCATTGCTCCTGAGGTCCACCATTTACGTCCGTTGAGAACCAACTCATCTCCATCACTCTCGATCTGAGCTGATATATTGGTAGCATCAGATGAGGCAACCTGAACGACAAGAGATGGTTTAAGATTAAAAGATGTATTGATCTTAGCTGAAATTGATTGATGTTTTCCCCATTGAATTTAGTAATAAAGTTCATAGCTTATAAACATGCCTTTTTCCTTCACAAACTTCTTAAATTGTGTAAGTCTAATGCTAGATTCTACATCTTAAGCATCTTCTTTATTTCTTACCATATCACATAAAATGATGTAAATGTATCAATACAACCACCAAACAAGCCACAACCGGTGTGTTGGGTCAGTCAGTAGAGCATCGTGGGTTCGAACCCCGGCTGCGTCATACCAAAAGACGTTAAAAGACGGGAGTTGCTGCTACCTTGTTTGGCGTTCAACAATAAGGGATAGAGCAACGTCGATCTGGCGCTGCTCAGTGGCTGCCGGACTCACAATCAATTGGGCAAAAAGAATTTCCATCTTTGGTTTAACTTAATAAAATTTGGGGTGGACTTTAAAAGATTATTATTATTATTATGGGTAGGAAGGTCCCTTTCTAGATCCTAAAAAATGTCCTCTTCTTCATTTCTTACCATATATTTAATTTAAATTAACAGTGCATAATCATTTTATCTATTCTTTTCAACTCTTTACATGTCTCCTGACAACCATTTTGTAATACATTTATAATGGTAAGTAAACCAAATTAAATCAAATCAAATTAGATCAATCATCAAACTAAAACGGATACATCAAATGTCAGTAACCTAATAATAATAATCCAAACAAAATGTATCCCAGGGTAATGTCTTATAAACAGATGCGATTAATTGCAACTTATTTGCAATTGATATCAATCACAACTATGTACATAAGAGAGAGAGGAGACTGCAAACTTGTGATTGATTAGAGGACTTGTGATTGATTCGGATCAATCGCAACTCTATATAGTATTTCACGAAGACTAAGATTGGCTTTAAGTTGGACTTACTATGGCAGGCTGTTCATGCCACTAGTTGCTCTCAACATTGGTTTCTCAAGTATGATCTTTAGATAATATTTTTTCCTTCGATGATGAACTATAAAAAAAGGGAAATTCTGTAGATTTGTACGTCCCTTGATAAACCAATGCCAGGAATGGTTAGAGGAACTAGTGGCATGAATGGCCTGCCATAGTTGATTTTAACTTAAAGTCAATCTTAATCTTTATGAAAAAGACCCCGGGAGTGAATAGAGACAGACTTACATGCGGTTCAGTCATTCCAAAGCAGGATCTGATCTCGCCAGCCAGGAGAGGTTTCAACCATTGATCCTTTTGTTCCTCAGTACCATACCTGGCAAGTACCTCCATGTTACCAGTATCAGGTGCGCTACAGTTGAAGATCTACATAGGCATCACAAACACATATCAAAAAGTCTTTGTGTTACTCCGTGGCATACCTAGCAAAAGCGTCCGTGTTTCCAGTTTCTGATTTAAAAAAAATTACATGTACAAAGATGATGCACTGGCTCAGCGGTAGAGCATCTATCCTCATTACCAAGTCCCTTGGAGAGGACTTAAAGTTGTTGGTCACCCGATTGCTTACTTACAGGCATACACATGCTTTCTTAGCATTCATGTAAAACAAACAAACAAACAACTGTGAATATATAATCAATTACTGAAATAAAACAACTGCATGTTTAATAGTAATAAAAAATGCACAAAGCTACAGAGGGACCCTAGAACAAATGCATTCCAAGTATTCTATGCCAGCGCTGGGGCAAGTCCAAGCTACTGTGTCCAATACAATATCAATCACATCTAAGAATTGACTATATGATTGTATGAAGTTAACAGCTCTAAGAGAACACGTATAACACTCAAAGTGAAGTGAATTAATATATATGATGCAAAAGAATGTTCACAACACCTCAAAACTTGGTAATGAATGGGACCATCACAAAACAACCAAACAGCTTAGAATTGGTCTCTTCTAGCTGGAACTAAAGGTAAAGTGCCATCATCCTAAATGTCCCAGATTTTGTTGGGTGAGAGGTTTTGGATCAGCTGGGCAGTGTAACCATGGTTTGAGCTATAACTCGGAGGTACCTGTACTTCTCAGGTTTTGTGATTGTGGCAAGGCTTGTATCATATTTGACCTATGGTATTTCGTAATGTAACTTTCATTTTCTACATGCAAAACATTGTCACTATATATACTCTTAAAATGTGGATTTACAGAAGAATGATGAAAATATCCTGGAAACGAATGAAAACCAACAAAGAGATATTACACATGGCAGGGCGTAAACAAATTGCACTGGTAGGATCACTTAAGGAGAGAAAAGTCAAATACTTTGGTCATGTTAAAAGGCACCAAAGCCTCTTAAAGAATGTGTTGGAGGGAAGAGTGGACGGAACTAGACCAAGAGGGAATCCCAGAATCAACTGGGAAGAGAATGTCAAGAACTGGAGTGGACTAAAACTGCAAGAGTACACCAGAATGGCAGAAGATAGGGTGAAAGGGAGAAGATACTTAGGTAGATACACTGTAGATAGATAGAAAGATATACTCTTACTTCTGGTGCATAGAGACAACTGCAAGAGTACACCACAATGGCAGAAGATAGGGTGAAAAAGAGAAGATACTTAGATAGATACACTGTAGATAGATAGTTAGATATACTCTTACTTCTGGTGCGTAGAGACACCGTCCCATGATCTCACACAGATGGGCATACTCTAGGTTGGTTAAACCAGCTCCATACTTGAGTCCTGGATCAGACTCAACGGGAAGAAACAGGTTCCATAATCCTTCTGATTTAGCTTTACTCTGTACAGAGAAAACAAAGATAACCATTGAGTTAATGACTTCACAACATATATCAAATTAAACTTACCAGTATACACTGCTGAACAAATATTAGATGGTCTTTTTTTAAGCCCCGCTGCACTACTTATAGCTACTTGCGCCCTCTATATAGCAAACAATGCCTAATCGGTACCTGTTGGTCCCCCATGATACCCTTTTTCTTATATTAATTGATTGAGAGCTGATTTGATGAGATAACCACCTGTCAGTGACCCTGCAGGGAGGTCTAATCCCCCCTGGCCAAACTAGTAAAGACGGGCTTTAATATGTAAAATTGTGTCATGACAATGATGATGATGAAGATGATAATGATAATGATGATAGAGGTGTTGTTGTATAGTGGATAAGTCACCGAACTGTGAACCAAGGGCTAAGAGGTTCTAATCTATACCATAGCACTAACATTGGTGGTGGTGGTTATTTTACATGACTGCTAAGAAAGCATAAATGCTTGTAAGCAACCAGACGGCCGATGGCTTTAGGTCCTCTCCGAGGGACCTGGTAATGAGGATTAATGCCTTACCAAAGGGCACTAGCGCATCGACCTGGTTTCGAACACGGGTTACCAGATTACGAGACCACTGCTCTACCGACTAAGCTATCGCGTCCTTTGGCAGGACATTAATCTACATTTGAGACACTCGACCCAGGCAATGTAAAAGGTACCTGTCAGGAAATATTGCCTTGAAGTGCTAGAGAGCCAGAAAGGCAGCCCTGCTATAGCTGGGATAATAACTGGAGAGTCTTTTGTATCCATAGGGCTGATTGTGACTACTATTAATAGTATAACTGTGTAAAGTTTCATCTTGATTGACCTTGCCGTTATGGGGATCCAAAATAGCAATGAAACGATTTCAGGTTTTTCTGATCTTGGAAACTTTCATTTTTTGATAATGGAATATCATTATGCCAAATTTGAAAAAGTTATTCTTTGCTGTTGCTAGACATGGCATGTTAATATATAAACATTACTAAGTCTAGGAAAAATGCATGCGCATGTGCAATTTTCATGTGTTTACCCATTTTCCCATGTCTTAAAGATACTATGTCCCTTTTGCAGCCATCATCAAATTCTGTAGAACTTTGCAGGAATTATGAATATGTCATGAATGTCCTCTCTGTGAAATCTAAAAGTTGTTTAAAACCTGTTTACTTGCTAGACTTCGCTGTTAGACACTATTGAGTGACTGACTGGCTTTTTTTCTTCTTTGGTAATAACATTCATAAAATGAGCTGTAAAGGGTACATGAGCATTTGTCTACATCAATAACCCACTTCTTGTAATGGCCAAAATGAAACTGATTGAATCTTTGTGCAGCATAAAACGTACGACCATTCGGTACAATGGTCTGAAAATCAGACTATTACTTACTGGCTCTATAACTCTTAAGTCGATTTGACAACTAATTGTCATTATTTGCCCACTTAAAGACATTTTTCTAGGGAAGTTCTAAATTAGTATTATCTTTCAAATGCCGTTAGAATTTAACCTTTTCATTTTGTTGGCCTGCAAATGGGACATAGTACCTTTAAGGGCTCAGAAAATTCCTTAAATACATGTGTGTCAATTTGTCATTTACTTTACCTTCAGGTTTTCCATCAGAGGGTGCGCCTTCCAATGATTTGCATGGAGATAGTATTCTTCCATTTCTTTCTCTGCAGGATAGATATGTTTGTCCATGAAGTCTAGGAGTTTACCGTGTAGTTCCTGCACTCTCTCCGACAATCCTGATGGTGTGTATGCAAACCCACCTGGAAAAGAAGAGAAGAATGCATTGTTAGAGAGGAGACCTACTGCGAACCTACAGGATAATGACGCAAATCAACAAATCCAAACCCGAGAATTATTTTTAGTTTGCTAACTATGAAAGAACAAGAGGCCATTCCATGAAGCTGACCAAAACAAGCTGCCACAAACTGCCATTGATGCTCCCACACTCCTCAGCTTCAAACGACAACTATCCAAACTGGGTTTTTAAATGGGTCCCATGGGACCCCCTTAACCGTGCCACACCACACTATCTGCCGGATCTTCATCACCACGATAGAGTGGTGTGGCCTTCAAGGTATATTCAAGGTATATTAAACGTTCCAGTGACAACACTGAGGTCTTGCTTGTTCCTAGATTTTCCTCAAACACAAACTTTGCCTACTTTTCAAATGGCTTTCAAATGGATAGCTCAGTCGGTAGAGCAGTGGTCTCGCAATCCGGTGACCCGAGTTCGAAACCAAGTCGATGCGCTAGTGCCATTTGGTAAGGCATTAATCCTCATTACCAGGTCCCTTGGAGAGGACATTAAGCCGTCGGCCGTCTGGTTGCTTACTTACAAGCAATTATGCTTTCTTAGCAGCCAGGTAAAACAACCACCAATAACACCAGTTAACACCAGAAAATGTTGTGTTTTAAAGTTGTAGAAAAGTTTTGTGAAATGTGAGTGAGTTTCCTTTAGGTCATTTTCATTCCTGGTTCCCATTTGTCAATACAATTGACCAATGTTAAAGTGAGAAAAATTGTGCAGATAAACTGCTGATTTTCTCTAAAAATGGTCATTGGTAGTATATAACAGTTTTAGATATTTAGAAAACTTGATTCATGCCCTAAATATTGATATAAAATTACCACTAGACATATTTCTTGATAAAGCTAATTGTGAGTGAAGATAAGTGTTGTGACAACAGCACTGCAAAGGTTAAACCTTCCAGTGCCATGATACCAACCAAGATTTAATATGGTATATCTATTGTTTACAAGAAAGACAAACTTTAACAAAACACACCTAAAACTGAAAATAGGGGCAGGACTGAAGATGAAAAGAAACAAAATTGGCATGTGGAGGATGATGAAGGAATAATAATAATAATAATAATAATAATATCGAATATTTAGGAGCGCTAAAAACAATAAGTACCATGATGCTTACAAATACAAATATATGAAAAGAGGACAAAAAATGTACAGTCTCACAGGAAGTAGATTACATAGATCACTGGGGAAAAAGGTAAGTTTTGAGGGATCTTTTGAAGTTGGCAAGACAGGTAGTTTTCCTTATGGAAAGAGGGATGCTGTTCCAAATCTTTGGTGCAGCTACTGCAAAACATTTTCCAGCTGCTGAGAGTCTAGATTTGGGAGTGATAAGTTTACATGTGTCGGTTGCTGAGCGAAGATTACGAGATGGTGTATATAGTTGGAGGGTGTCATTAAGACATTCATATTAAAGGGATCATTTAACAATGTTAAATCTGAGATACATAGCCCTATGTGTTATCAGCATCTGTGATATGGTGTAATATTGAAGCCCTAAAAAAATTGCGCTTCAAAATGATGAAGAAGTGCCTCAAAAAAGTAAAAATCTTTGAGTGACCGGTTTTACCATACTCATTTTCCCCAATAGACTATAGTGTTATGAAAACCGTTTGGCAAACAGCTTTCAAAATTTGTAATTCCAATTATAAATATCTTGATAATCAGACAGGCGATCGGCTTGTAAAAGTCATAGGGTTCCTGACTGACCTAAAGGTTTATAATTATCATTGCAGCATGAGCTAAATCTAGAATTTTGTTTCAGAATCTGAGACAAGTTACCAGATCCCTTTAAGAATGAAGATATGGAGGAGGGTAGATGTTCATACCTGATTGTCTTGCTGCCTGTGAGTAATGTCTAACAGGTACACTATGATGAGCAGCCATTGTAGAGAAGCTTCGAGAGGACATGTTCCCGCTACCTTTCAAACCCTGAGCTTGACCGGCGAGTGACCAACCCAAATCAGAAATTTGTTCAGCTAATGCTCCCATAGATTTAGCTTTGCCTGAAGCAGACTGACCTACAGACAGTGAAACCCTTGTTAATTCTTCATTTAAGAGAATATTCAGTTTAAAAGAAAAAATCATTTATAAAAAGTTGGACATAGAGGACGAGAATCATCACAACACATACTAAATAATGAACTAAGTGGTTACATAAATATGTTTTCTCGCAAACAGACAGTGAAACCCTTGTTAATTTCTTCATTTAAGAGAATATTCAGTTTAAAAAAAAAATCATTTATCAAAAGTCTGAAATAGAGGAAGAGAATCATCACAACGCATACTAAATAATGAACTAAGTGGTTACATAAATATGTTTTCTCGCAAACAGACAGTGAAAACCTTGTTAGTTTCTTCAAAAAAAAAATCATTTATAAAAAGTCTGAAAAAGAGAAAGAGAATCATCACAACACATACTAAATAATGAACTAAGTGGTTACATAAATATGTTTTCTCGCAAACAGACAGTGAAACCCTTGTCAATTTCTTCATTTAAGAGAATATTCAGTTTAAAAAAAAAAAAATCATTTATAAAAAGTCTGAAATAGAGGAAGAGAATCATCACAACCAGCAACCAGCAAGCAGCCAGCAAGCAACCAACAAGTGGTTACATAAATATATTTTTTTCTTGCAATTTTTTTTTCAATATGTAAAATATATTGTAGATGATAGGGGAAGCATCCTGATTGGATTTTATTGACTTTGACATCTAGGATATAGAATGGGCATTCCCAATGATTGGTACACTATCTTATATATGACTCAAACTAGATGGAACTTTGGTAAATCGTCCATCAGTTCTAATAATAATACGATCACAAGCTACTTTTGCATATATAATGAGCCCCATGACCTTTGACCTCATGACCCCCAAATCTGATCGGTTCATTGGCTCAGCAAGATACATACATGTCCTGCGTTTGATGGTAATCTGTCCTTTGTTGATGTGATCACCAGCTATTTATGCATACATAATGAGCCCTGTGACCTTTGACCTCGTGACCCTAAAATCTGATCAATTCATTGGCTCTGCAAGATGCATACATGACCATCGATCGGTTCTTGGGATAACACGATCACGAGTTATTTTTGCATACATAATGAGCGCCATGACCTTTGACCTTTGACCCCAAAATCTAATTAATTCATTGGCTCTGCAAGATACATACATGACATAAGTTTGGCTGGAATCCATCAATCGGTTCTTGAGATAACGCGATCACGAGCACAGGACGTACGGACGGACGGACAACCCGAAAACATAATGCCTCCGGCTTCTTTGTAACGGAGGCATAAAATAATAACCAACCAAAATAATAGACATTCAGCAAAAACGTCACATTATTTATAGGTTCCCAAAGTGTACAAAATGTATCTAAATAGTAAAAATGACATTACTTTGTAAAGGTAACCTGGTTGTGTATATTCTGACCTTGTAGGGAGCGTTTGTAGACTCCCTGAAGAATAGCTGCAATTCTGAAGTAACTGAAAGCCATATAGAACTGAAGATTATCGATCGGTTTAAGGCCTCTCTTCTCATAATACAATGCTGTGAGGTCTTCCAAAGCAGGTATACCCAACGCATCAATGTCCAACCCTTTGAATCCTAAGCATAAATAAAGAATAAATGGTTGATAGAAGGGTAGAGGTGTCGTGGACGAGTGGATATGTCATCGGACTGTGGATCACAAAGTCTGCGGTTCAAGTCCCACCGAGGCACTAATGTCCTTTGGCAAGACATCGATCTACATTTGCCACTCTCCACCCAGGTGTTAAACGGGTACCCGGTAGGATGCGAAAGCTAATGTGCTTTATAGATTAGCAAGTGTGCACTTGTAAAAATGACGCCTGGCTGGAATGCTCCCCAGGGAGTGGAGAATGTGCATACATTGTGTGCGGGTAAGCCTGAATCCGATGACCGGGGTAATAATATATATATCTGTTAACCCTATTTAGCCCGGGTTCTAAAGCCCCCCCCTCGACATTTTTCGCGATAATTTTTTAACGCAAGAAAATCTTGCACTGAAATTTTGTGACTTTTTTCTTTCGAGTCTTGCGCATCTTTTGAAAGAAATTTTTCGAAAATCGGACCTACCATTACAAAGTCACGTGTCCTTTTGTCTTTGCATGTCAGCCCGAAAATCGCTCATTTTTGTGATTTGTGTACAAAACATATGGAAATCTCATTTTTCAAATAAAGAGATAAAACATTGGTTATTTGGTCTTGTTTATAGTTTAGGTGTTTATTTTGGGGTCAAAATAGTTGAATTATAGTTGGAAATGAAATAAAACAACAAAAACAATAAAATACATAAGTTAAAAAAACAAAGAAATACATAACAAATTATCAAAACAATAGATAACATAGATAACATAAGGAATAAGGAATAACGCTGGTTTTTCAATTTTTTGTGTTGTATTATTATTCCAAATGGTCTAAAAATATATGTAGTGAGAAAGAATGCTTAAATATGAATAATGTCCGATTTATGGGCAAAAATGTGAATTTGATGACCTTATTTGCATAAATTACCATAAATATGCAAATGAGTGATTTTTTCAAAAAATTGAAATTACTATATTATTCTATACACTTCACTTAACATGTTTGCAAATTTTCGCGGCGATCGGTCGTTTCACGGCTGAGATCATAGGGGGGGGCCTTAGAAGCCCCCCCCCCCCCCCCCCCCCCCGGGCTATGCAGTTTCAAAATAGCCCGGGCTAAATAGGGTTAAGCGCTTTGAGAGGGCCTTCGGTCCTGAAAAGCGCCATATAAGAACTAGCTATTATTGTTATTAAGGGAGCATTACACTTCCAATCCATAGGATTGACAAATATCTCACAGGAGATAAGGTTGGACCATTAAGATGGTATTGTCATGTGGGTAGTAGAGAAAAAAAGTCATTGGCTTCAGAGAAGCAAAAAAAATGAATTTCCAGGTTCCCAGGTCAAAACTCCATGGCACCTCTCGTAAAACCAGGGGGCTGTTTCACACAGATCTTAAGTTGAACTTAACTCTAACTTAGACTTAAACATTATGGAGAGCCATTTGCAGCCTTAAATAAAAATATATTCAAAGCGAAAATTCAAGTATTTCAACTTTTTGTAAATTCCACATCAAGAACATGAAATCTCCATGATAATAGAAAATATGAAAGATTTGAATAGACATTTTATGCCTTTTAAAATAAATTTTACAAAATATTTTCATAGATGCTAACGACTTTCTATAATTGTTAAGTCCAAGTTAGAGACAAGTTCAACTTAGGATCTTTGTGAAACACCCCCCTGGAAGGAGATGCCAGAAGAAGATATGAAAGCATCTGACCTCACCCAGGAGGGAATAGAAATGACCAACCCCACAGTAAGAAAAGAACGGATGAAAACAATGATGATGATAATGATGATGATGATGATGATGATGATGAAGATGATGATGCTGATGAAGATGATAATGACAACATTGACAAAGAAGATGATGATGATGATAATGATGGTGATGAGGATAGTGTAGATGAGGATAATAAAAATGATGATGATGATGATGATGATGATGATGATGATGGTGATGGTGGTGGTGGTGGTGGTGGTGGTGGTGGTGGTGATGATGTTGGTGGTGGTGGTGCTGGTGATGATGATGATGAGATGATGGTGGTGGTGGTGGTGGTGATGATGATGATGATGATGATGATGATGATGATGATGATGATGATGATGATGATGATGATGATGATGATGATGATGATGATGATGATGATGATGATGATGATGATGATGATGATGATGATGATGGTGGTGATGGTGGTGGTGGTGGTGGTGGTGGTGGTGGTGGTGGTGGTGGTGGTGGTGATGATGTTGGTGGTGGTGGTGCTGGTGATGATGATGATGATGATGATGGTGGTGGTGATGATGATGGTGATGATGATGGTGATGATGATGATGATGATGATGATGATGGTGATTATGATGGTGATGATGGTGGTGATGATGATGATGATGGTGATGATGGTGGTGATGATGATGATGATGATGATGTTGGTGATGACGATAAAGATGATGCTGAGAAGGGAGGCAGTTACAATTACAGGACATTAAAGCATTTATGTAATTTCACAAAAAAAATTCATTCATACTGAGAGAGAGATAGCAGCATTTTATTCCCTGGAAGTGAGTCAATAAACAAATATTTCTTGTTTGTGAGTGCATAAGTGAATATGCCCTGCACACAGGGTAAGTCACAATCAGAAAATGAATGAGACTTTTCAAGTTCATTATCTGACGTAAATGAGTTAGCCAAGTGTACTGATATTATATGCACGTGCTCAAAAACATGAACTATTTGTTTTATAAAACTGGTTTGCAGTTATGAATATAAAGTTGAGTCGCACAGTCGTTTAGGCTGCCTTTTGCTTTACTAAATGACATCAATACTGTGCATTCAAAATAGTGCGTCTGACTGACTATTTACCTTTGAACAGTGGTGATTCACCACTGGACATGAAATATGGCAGACAGCTATAAGCAAGGTCTGAGAAAGGATCACCAAGCGTTGAGAGTTCCCAGTCCAAGATGGCTAAGACTTCTGGCTTCTCCGGATGAAATATCAAGTTATCTAGCCTGGGGGGTGTTTCACAAAGATCCTAAGTTAAACTTATCTCTAAGTTGGACTTAAAAATTATGGAAAGCCATTAGCATCTTTGAAAATATTTTGTAAAAGTTATTTTGAAAGGCATAAAATGTTGATTCAAATCATTCATATTTTCTATCATCAAGGAGACTTCATGTTCTGGATGTGGAATTCATAAAAAGTCTAAAATACTTGAATTTCTGCTTTTGAATATATTTCATTTTAAGGCTCCAATGGCTGTTCATAATTTTTAAGTCCAACTTTGTGTTAAAGGTAAAGACCAGTATTGGTAACGCCCCAATTTCAAAAAATGAAATGGAAGCTCTCATTACCAATCATGTGAAAGAATATGTTTTGACTAATACTTGATAATAAAAAATTTGCCGGGAAACCGCCTACTAATTGATATATTTGGTAAATTTGTTTCTCTCATGGTCCTGTGAGAGATATAGGGTAGTCCCATATACATCTTTCTGTGTATAGTGCTTGTAACTTTACGAAGAATGGGCCAAATTTCTTATCATTTTGATGATTCCAGAACCTTGCAGATGCTAGATGCTAGATGATCAACCTTTTTCTGATCGATTCCACAACGTTTCTTTCACAATTCAATCGCATGACCATAACTAGTCTTTACCTTTAAGTTCTACTTAGGATCTTTGTCAAACACCCCCCAGATGATACAAGAAAATATATATACATAGAGAAGTAAACCAAAGGGTTCATTGATATTTTGGATGGAATATTTCAACATCCAGGCTTAACACCAGTATGATAATTGGTCACAAGTTTCAACCTTTAGAAATAGTTTGAATTGATCAGCCCCTATCCCCTCTTGAATGAATGAATCAATAAAAGAATGATAAATGATGTCACTCCAGCTTCTTACCTGTAACATGTCGGTAGTTTAATATCAATATTGTCAAAATACAGTGAAACATGCTTTTGCGACCACATAAAAAGAAATCTTTGGTTTTCATTGAATAGCGTTCCCTGAAACATATACCGTATTTGCCGGCGTAAAGGCCGCAGTATTTTTGGAAGAGAAAATATCAAAAAGTCGGGCCGCGGCCTTTGCGGCGAAAGAGTAAAAAAAAAAAAAACGCAAGTCAAAACCATGAAAAAACAGCATGAATTTGTACATGGGACTACAATAACTATACCACCATGGTACAGGAAATTTCCACACATCTTACCGACAATTTTATCTTGCATTGTTGACATGAAGACGAAAACAAACTTCCTAAAACAACATCTGCCGATAGGGGCTCTCCTGTCAGCATATATACATACACAGTTTTCACTGCGTGTTAAATTAAAATATCTAATAAATGCGCGAGGCCTAAAAGAAAAAGATGTTGAATTGCCCTTTAGGTGCCAAAACCCGGGACGGTCAGTAGGATTTCTTTCTTTTTTGTTTGTTCTCTCCCTCAAAACTCAAAACCAGGAACGTCGCCTAAATCTTGTTGGTTTCTAGCTGGTACAGTGCATGGTATATACACATAAACAAGGCCGTGGTCTGCTTACCTGAAATCCCCATGAACAACAGTTGTGTCATCTGATTTTGGAGCATGTTGAGGCAGCCATTCCATGAGTTTATTCATGGACTCAATTTCATGGGTTTTACTAGCGATGTACTGCTTAGACCAGGTCTTCACTTGTCTAGCAACATACTGACCTGTCACAAAGAAAATCTCTTAGATATAAATTCCAGATTTCATACAAAGTATATATCATATATTTATTCTATACATTTTCTTTGAAAAGGCACTATCAAGAGAGTATATTGGTTACTTTCACTGGTTGCTGGTAGCAGTTACAGTAAAATCATTCAATTGAAATTTGTAATATTTATTTCACATGTGCAATTTACCTCATTCTGCGTTACATGTCTATTAAAAAAAAAAAAAAAAATTGAACCCAATTGAATCAGATCCTTCCATGCTAATTCACAGAAACACATTTTAGTTATGAAATCTACATAAAAACCACCTGTCTACAAGGAATGCATAATTTGTATCACTTGAACAATATCCATAATAAAATCTATACAAAAATAATTTGTATATAACAAACATCTGCTTATAAAAACATTTCTTGTCTTCTCTGAGCAGTCTTTCTAAACAGGTTTCAATGTAATTCATTACGCATACGTAAACAAGTGTGGTTAAACTACATAACATGGTTCTCAAGTTCTCGTGTGTAAATAATTGGTCCAGAAAAACAGCTCCAAAACATACCGCGACACAAAAATCATCTGCACCACATTTGGCATTGGAGGCAGACAAGTGCAATAGACCAGTTCACGGTTAGCACATTACTGCAATGACCCCGAATATCCACAGACCTTCAAAACATGAAGAGGTCCCACTTTGTACATTTTTAAATAATCACTCCTACAGCGATGGAGGTGCTATATAAATAGCCTTTGTTTCCCCTGTTCAAAGAATACTTGCACCTGTGTATCATGGAGTGCACTGAATGTGCATGAATGAATAATGATTACATAACTTTCATGAGCACGTATCCAGTATTTCATCTCCGTGTATTTCAAAATTTGTTCTGCAATGACCTACATCTGCTCATGCTCAGACTGCAACCGTGAACTGGCTTATTGGGTTAGTTATTTGATTGATGACTGGCATATAATTTATAGGATAAATAATACAATTCTAACTAAAAAACCAACACATGTACATCTAAAATCAATGACACACACATGTGTAGGTGAAGCATAATGTATACCAGGATAATTGGAAACAGTCAAGGAAATTGGTACTAACCATGCTTGCCATAGTTGTCAAGTCCCACCTGTGCTACATCTACGTCGTGTATCTTACACAACACATCTACCATGGCTTTGTAGATGTCTTGTCTCTCTGATGCCTCCATGCCGGGTAGTGTAGGGTCTTCAAACACTCTTCCTGCTACGTATTCCATCACATAGAAAGGGGTTCCAATAACACTATACAAAGATCAAAGGATACCGTACTAGCTGTTACCACATCTTGCTGCTTTTACAGTTTTAGATTAAGGATTGAAAAAACCTCACATATCACAGCCGGACCTGTCATTCAACCGATTCCTTGCATCTATTACATCTAATGTATCTTCAAACTCAATTGTATCTTGTTTTAGAACTTGTAAATTTAGGAAGATGGCAAAGTGTAGTTGATCAATAGTGCTTATTGACTGTATGCTTGACTGATTTTTTAACTTTTAGGGAAGGATTCTACTAAATAACTTTTCCCATCATCTTTTCTCACTATTTTATTTTAAAGGTACATGCATGTCTCATTTGCAGGCCCCATAATGAAAAGGTTAAATTCCAAAGGCATTTGATAGATAATACTAATTTAGAACTTCCCTCAAAACAAAAGGGCTTGAACATGTATTTTTGTGGGAAAGACGACAGTTAGTTGTCGAATTTAGCAAGCGCGCTTGTTCAATTAAATAGTCTGATTTTCAGACCCTTGTACCGAATGGTTGTATGTTTTGTGCTGCGCAAAGATTCAATCAGTTTAATTTTGGCCATTACAAGAAGTGGGTAATTGATGAAGATACATGCTCATGTACCCTTTACAGCTCATTTTATGTATGTATTACCAAAGAAAAATAGAAGTCAGTCAGTCACCCAATTGTGTTTGACAGTGAAGTCTAGAAAGTAAACAGGTTTCCTTGCATAATTTGAATATATTAGGACACTGCTAACGTTTAACTTTCACGGATAAGACATACGTGACATATTCATAATTCCTGCAAAGTTCTACAGAATTTGATGTTGGCTGCAAAAGGGACAAACTACTTTAAATGGAGGTGTGATGACTTACTAGTGGAAGGACCTTAGCTCTAAAGCAAATTGATGCACTATTGCCATTCAATATTTACGGGCAATATTCCTCATTACCAAGTCCCTTGAATAGAGTTTAAAACTGAGGGTTCACTTGTTGCATTATTATCTATATTAAAGCATATACATGTACAAGCTTTCTGAGCAGCTGGGTAAAATCAATATCATCAAACAATATCCAGTGTATTTAAAGGGTACAGATCTTCTGAATGTAAGAATATTTTATAACACTGGGTTCTAAGATGTAGGCATTGTAAAAGCTCAAATGACACCAAGTGCCCCTGCTTCATTCTTTCCTACCACACCTACAATGTACTGTGCAGAAAAGTTCTACCGGTAATCAAAACGCTTAAAAGGCATATGTACGGCTATGCTGCATGTACATGTATGCGTATCTCTGGCGTGCACAAAATTAAGATGAATTGCATGTAGTTGCAAACGGCAAGACATTGATGCGCACGCTGAGATGCACATTAGTACATTTCTCTGTTTTACTGCGCTTATGGGTCATTCCACAAAGTTGGGGCAATTTTTGTGACATACCGGAAGTGAGAAACGAACTATCAACTGTAACAATGTTTGCTCAAATTGAGTTTTGCATAAAAAGCATTGCCGACTTTCTTCAGAAGTACTCAAGCTTTACAGTGAATCAATATTATGGACCCGAAGTTTATGTAATGCTATATGTATATTGTGTCCATGCAACGCTGGTGAAAAGAGAAATATGTATTGAGGAAAGATTTTGAAGAAAAGCAACTGAAACAGGAACGATTCTAGCAGGGCACTACTATTTATATTCATTGCATACAAATCTTTAACAGAAAATTTCATCTTCCATGTGTAGTAGAAGATCTCATACCTACGTTATATGGACACCGTCATATTTTTTGCCCCAACTTTAATATACTTATACTGTGATGTCATTCAAAGCAAATGGCAGCCCCATGAATAGCGATTCTTGATGTTTTGATTGGGTTTGTTGTTTATTTCTTGCATTTGTGTTTTGAAGCTCGTGCATTAGTGATAGGCACTGGGCTCACTTAAGTCACAATAGGCTGGCAACTGAACTCGACAAGTATTGTTCATTATCCAATTTTGACTTAACCTGTACGCAGTGCATATTCACTAATGCACTCCCAAACATGAATTGTTTAATAGTATAATATAATAAAGTGTATGATTGAAAGGCTACAAGGTGTTGTGGCGCGCGCCTGTAATCCAGCTATCAGTGAAAGTTATATAAACTAAGTCAGCCGAGGACGTAGGTTCGAAACTGAGTCACGTCTTTCGGATGGTGACGTTTAAAGGTCGGTCCCCGGACGTCAATAATCATATCTGATTGATACACGTCTGTAAAACCCCAAAACACACACACACAAGTTTGTTCAGGTTTGTGGTGATATGTGGCCTATAATTTCTTTAATTTGATATGCCTACCTGTCATCCTGGCAGAGGCCTAGCAGAGGGGGGACCGGTACCCCAGCTTGTCCTAATGCTTTCATCACCTCATACTCTCTCTCTACCATATGAGCCATTGGCAGAAGCTTTCCTGGAGGTTTCTTTCGAAGCACAAGATCTCTTCCACCAAACTTCACAAAGTATGTTGGATTTGATTGTCCATGTTTGAATTCTCGGAGAGTGATGTGATCTTGTGATGACCCCACTCCTAGTGATGTGAGGTAGGTTTTCAGATTGTCTTCGTTGAGTTGCATTCCCTTACGAACCGATGTAGTACCAGGCTGGTACCCTTGGACAGGAAACTGAAGACACTGGTAGAGATCATCAAGGGCTTGTTTTGTATTATGCACCTGTGAAAACATTACAAAAAATTAAAATTACTTTACATTAATATACACGGGATTACAATGGATACTTCAGGCCAGCGAGCTGTATGGAGAACAGCTGTAAAGTGAAAATGAAGGCGGTCATTGTCGCTTTGCGACAGACAGCTACTACTACTACAATGGATACTTCCATGCACTTTACAATGTTCATTATAACTCCATGGTTATTAGATTCAAGCTTGCGCATAAGTGTGCATTATCTCACCTCCTCCATACCAGGAATGTTCCCTTCATGATTAGCACTGTTCACATACGTCTACCGTAATTAACGGTGTATTAACCGCAACTTTTTTACCGCCGGTAAACATCAAAAGCCGGGGTGCGGTTTATACACGTTACTGACATAAATCATGCATGCTGCAAATTCCAGGTAAACGATCTCCGTGTTCAGCGGCGGTCAAAATCATATAAGGTAAGACCACATGCAATCACATAGGCTATCTCCAATTGTCGAAGGTGCCCAGTCTCTTCTCTGTAAATGTGTAAATGAATGGCAACTGCTCGCCAATAAGGTCCAAGCGTAAAAGCTGTGTTATAAGATACAGAAATGTGAAGCATATTACACTTGAATCATCATTTCAAAAAGAAACATGGCGGGTTTATGCATCATATGTGAACAAGGCTCAAGAATGGTAAAAGACAGACATTTCATTAGATGTGGAATGAACAGGGGTGATATAGTGAGCACTACAAAAAAAATAGGTTTTTTGTTTTCCCCTCAACCACGCCCCCCTTGAGTAAACAAAGAAGAAGAGGATTCGCAGGGAAAAAATGGCATCTAACAACATTGCCCCCTTTCGAGTTAGAAAATGGGGGAAAAAATAGGGCAAACTAGGGAAGAAAATCCAGCCTTGATAGCAAACTACTCTAGATGAAAGCAGAAAATCCAGCCTTGATGGCAAACTACTCTAGATGAAAGCAGAAAATCCAGCCTTGATGGCAAACTACTCTAGATGAAAGCAGAAAATCCAGCCTTGATAGCAAACTACTCTAGATGAAAGCAGAAAATCCAGCCTTGATAGCAAACTACTCTAGATGAAAGCATAAAATCCAGCCTTAATAGCAAACTACTCTAGATGAAAGCAGAAAATCCAGCCTTGATAGCAAACTACTCTAGATGAAAGCAGAAAATCAGAGGAGTAGACTGGTTTGAATCAAATCAGAGTGAGAAAGTTGTGAATTTTAAAATTATAATCATTATGTAGTGGATAGACATATAAAAATGAAAATATGACGCAGGAGCGTCTTTTCTCTTTAGAGGACCTAAAATAATGTGCTGTCTAAAATATACTCTGAGTAGTGCCCTAAGGAAGAAGATTCTTTGAAGGAAAAAAAGAATATAATCATATTTTTTAACATGATGGGAGAGTTATTCGCGTCTACATGTACATCACAATCCACTGACCAAACTGCAAATTTGAGATTCGCAAAGACTTATTGATTTCATATTACAAACATTCATAACTTTCTTATTATTGGTCCAATTTATTTCAAACTTTCGCCAATCTGTCCCATCTTTTTTTCTGCTCATAAACAAATGAACATATTACAAGGGTTGGATTACCCTTTAATATAGGATTTCCCGGCCAAATTCGTGAGTTTGTCATTCGAATTCATTTACTTTGCATTTAAGTTAGCGCAGATCAGCTTTGCCATGCCAATTATCATTCAATTTTCCCGATTTTGTATTTAATTTAGGATTTTGGTCGAAGGATTTCAAAGATCTGTCATTCAATTTAGAAGCTGCTCAACTAGCATTCAAATTAATCGTCACTTGTCGAGGCGTCATTTTATCATTCTAATCAACACCTGTCATTCGTATTCGAATTATGTTTATTCAAGTTAGGAATGTTAGGGGAAGAAATGCAACACACGTTTACAGCTTTAAAAAAATGCAATTAAATACCTAATTTGCCATTGGGGTCTTTTCTGTTATTCAATTTATTAATTTTGAGGACAAAGCATATGTTTGTAGTCAGACACTAGGTAAAGAAGGGGCGAAATCAAGGGATATGGCATCTCTGAACGGACATGTTCATATACCCCGGAAAAGTGGGGATACAAAAACACCTACCCCAGTCACAATATTGTACCCTTCCTCCATAATGAAATTGTGATAAATTTATGATGAAACACAAGACAAACAACTTCCTTACATGAAAATTTACAGAAATATTGAGACCATCAAGTCCGTAGATGTAAGTCTTTTTTTTTAACAATCAAACTTAAAGGCTGATGAATATCTGATAAATCTAAAAGTATATAAAGAGTATAAATGCAAGAAAATAAAATAGGATGAAATACACATGAAAAAACGATCTTGAAAGAAAAAGAATGAGCTATAAAAAGTGTTTAATAAACGAGAAATGTATATTGACCATTAATTTTAGTGCACAAAGTGCTAATTTGAATGCTACAAATGAATTAGAATGTTAAAAGTACACCGTCGCGATGTCAGAAAATCGTGTTGCGCTAAATCGAATGACCAAATAGCAAAAGAAGCACTTTGATCATTAATTGGAATGAAACATACATAGATTCTAACGAAAACTTCATAGATTTGAAATCTTGAAAAAGGAATATAAACCCGAGATATACCCGACAGCACTAAAACCGTCGAATTTGAACGCAAGACAAATGAATTTGAATGACAAACTCGCGAATTTGGCCGGGAAATCCTATAATAGGTGGATGGAAGGATTGATATGGATATTCTTTTTAAGTACAAACAAAAAGTTAGATTGTAGTGCAGATGAGCATATTTACCTCAATTGCAGGAATTCCCATTTCTTTAGCCCCTTCGATATTGTCTTTGAGATCATCCAAGAAAACAACTTCATCTGGCTTCAATCTGAGATTCTCCAGGCACAGGGTATAGATCTCAGGATCAGGCTTGGCATAGCCTACACAACAAGATTCTATAATCTGGGGATAAAAATAAAATCAGCCTTAGCATGGTCTACATAACTAGATTCTAAGATCTAAAGATAAAATAATATAATTCTTAGCAAACTCTGCAGAGCAAGGCTCTATGATCTGATGATAAAATAAAATCAGCCTTAGCATGGTCTACATATTAGACTCTAAGATCTAAAGATGAAATAATATCAGCCATAAAATAGCCTAGACCAGTGTTTTTCAACCGGGATGCCGTAGCACACTGGGGTGCTGCAAGATCAATTTTTGTAATATTCTTTTTAACTCATTATTTTTGAGTAACTGATTTCGTTATTTTGAAGAAGAAAAATAGAAGAAGCTGCTAAAGTATGAGGAAACAGCACTTTAAAGAAATCAAGTGTCTTTCTCCAGGCTTGCTTCGCTTGCTCGCAACCTCTATAAACATGATAATTTCTGGCAGCAAAGTGCCTGAATATCCTCCATACTTGAGCAACTAGGTGCTTGAATAGCCGTCCATTCGACAGTGAGGTGCCAAATTTGTATCATAATCTTTCATATCAAAATTACATTTTTACCATGCTCCTTCGCTTCACTTGCTAGCAACATTAAGAAACAGTATAATTCTTGGCAATGAGATGCCCCAATCTCCTCATATTCTTGCATTGAATTGACCGCGCACATAATGTAGGGCGGTATTTTCGAAAGCAGACTAACTTTAGTCCATGGTTTTATCCTCCGACTAAGTATGGAATGCCAAGTGTCAATATGAATATTTTTTGGAATAATTTATTCTGTCACTAAATTAGGATAAAATGTTTTCATTAAAGAAATATTTTGTAATAACATAGTTTATTACAACAATTTAACTATGAAATAATTATGTTATCATGGTAATTTAGGGACATTAAAATAAAAATATTTATATGGACAATTAGTCGGAGGATTAAACCATGTACTAAAGTTAGTCCGCTTTCGAGAATACCACCCATAGTGATTTCTGTATTCATGTATTGGTCCAGTATTAAAGGTAGTACTCTTGGCATAGCCTACACAGCATGAATGACTGTACAATCCAAATAGTATACAAATAATACACAGCAGTGAGGGCATTAGTAAGAATTACCCACACAAGGAACGTTTGGAACAGTCTAACACGCGCGAGGCGGTAGCCGAGAGTGTTTGGACCGTTTTGAGTGAGGGTAATTTTACTAATGCCAGAACAAAATGATGTGTATTATTTGTTTATAAGATTATGTTTTATTTGTTTTATAACATGTTTTACTAATGACCGGTCATTAGAATTGGATAATGACCAGTCATTATCCAAATTACACGTTAGGCAAAATAAATGCCTAGTCACATGTACGCTTTCAACCAATCATTTTATTAGGATCCAAGTCATCATCTTATAACATACATGTACAATAAGTCTTGCATTATATCCATCTCAAGGACTTTCTTCATGCAACTATTAATCAAAGTATATGATGTATAACAAATCTAACATTTCAAATGGGGAGCGGGGGGTGGAGGAGGCAGACAATTATATTGTGCTAAATTTAAAGCAAGTAAGGGAAACCATGCATTCTCCTAGGGTACACAGCCCCACGTTAGAGAGTATTGTATATATCTACTAACCACGTCAAACAAGTTGCGGTTTATTGGTAGAGGAGAAAGTTGCTGGTCCTCATACCGCCAGAAGTTTGACAAGACAGCTGTCTTGAGGCCTTCACTACGTACACACTGGACTGCGTCAATCATCTCAGGAAAGGGCTCTGAGATGTGTGATTCAAAGAATCGAAGAAAGTCACTGAAGTCACAGTCTATGCCAAGCTGTTTAAAGATAACAAATAGCAGATGTTTAATTTATTTATTTATTTATTCATGTTTTCTTTATAAAAAGCAGGGTAAGGGAGCCCTGCTGTCACAAACAAATTACATTTCAAATATCTTACAATACACATACAAATACACAAAATATACAATAATTAAAAAAAACATAATATAAACAAACTATAAAACATTTTATACAAATAGGAAATTAAATGAAAATGGAAGAGGAGAGAGAGTAAGCGAAAGAGAGAGAGAGAGAGAGAGAGAGAAAGGACCTTCTCAGTTAATGACCTTCTCAGTTCTGAGCAGTAGGCAAACTTGTAAAAATTCTGATAGTCTACTCAGAGTCAGAATGGTGTTAAAAACTTGTACTCTTTCACACAAAGTTACATGTACCGTCCTTCTGGCTCTCAGCTGACAATATTGTCTACATTCATATTATTTTTATGAAGAAGAGCAAGTAATTCTTCATGATTTTTAAAATGTGATCAAAGTGTGAAGTCAGTAGTCATAGAAACAATGTTTGGATCAGGATGAACAGTGATAAAAGGCATAATTGAAAGCCTGCCTCTCACTATGCTACTTCTAATACGTGTACTAACATGAATTGCAAACTCAGGGGCACTGTAAGGGTTAACATACTACGCTGAATCTTCCAGTTTTTAAAAATTACGATGTTCACTTCAATCTAATTCTAGTACTACTTCTATTACCAGAACTCAAGTTTAGCATGGCTCTTCGCTTTCCTGGGCAAGGACTAAAAAGACAACTGTCCATTCATCTTTCAACTAGTAAAAGAGGGGTCCTTCGTATGAAGAAAAGACCTAACCTTCTATACACACCCTCAGAATGACTGCTTTTCTTGTAAAAGTAGGGTAATCATGACACAGGGTGCATGTTGGAGGTTAAGAAAAAGTTCTTCCTTTCCCAGTCGGAGAGTAATTTTAATGAAGAAATAATTATAAACTACCAAATCAGGGTAATATTGACGTCCACACGTTATTTCATACTTACTATTTCTTTGCCCTCTTTTGTAAATGCTGGGCCAAATCTTTCAGCTGAGATACGACCTCTTTCTAGCTGTCTGAATGAACCTGTTTTTCCTGCTGCTACAATCAGGTCCTTCACTGTACCTATAGGTACACCTTTCATTCTTTCATAATCTGAATAAAGAATAACAAAAGGAGGTTGATAGTAAAAAACAATGAGTGGGTGCTTGCCTTCAAATCAATCTTTAGGATGAAAAACAAATTTAGCTTGTATTGATGATCGATGAATAAACAAAAGCCAAACAAAAGAAGAGTAATTGCTAGGTGAAATCTACTTCAAGCCTTGCAAAGAAAGTTACTTCCAAGGGAAAGTGTCCTGGGCTAGATCTGTAGACTTGACACAACATTAACATTTGTCTTCATCATAATAGCTTAAGATATTTGTTGATGAGTAAAAATTGGCAACAAGTATTTAACAACATAATACACAGATCTCATCTCGATCAGAAATGTTAATAATCAATTATTTTATTGTTCACTTAGCGGAATTCATGAAATATAAGTTGGAAACTGCTTATGTCTTCAAGTAAAGTTGAAGCGCAAATGCTGTGCAAATGCCGCTTACACTGGCGAGCCTGAGCCCGTATAAGCCTGCGGTTTCTCTGCATTTGTTCACACAATGTTTGAAGTCTGAAAATTTGATTGAAGAAATAACTTTTTAATTCATTATCGTTTCATACATTTAAATAATTTTCATATTAGAGTCTTTTTAAGCGCTTTATATGTTTGCCGGGTATATTTCTTTTAGAAATATAGGCCACATTAAATGTAGTCTAGATTCTATTTTTTTTTCCTTAGGGGTATCCATGTTTATGTGTTATAACTTATAAATTGTCGTAATTGCATGTTGCTTTCAGGTGGAATCACTCAGCAATGGAGTGGGATTATCTCAGGTTTTATGGCTTAAAATGAAGCTGAAAATGATTTTTTTTTTTCCAATGAAATTTATTTTATAGTAAATATCTGAAAAGGTAAAATAGTTGCAAGGTAAAATAGTTGCAAGTTAAAATCGACCATCACATTTAGATACTTACAAGAAATTGACAATTCTTATGGTTACCTGCAAATATAGGGTATGGCTTTGGTACCAATACTCCACCCAGGTCAAATATAACAGCTCTTGTCTTGTGCCTGACTGTTGGTTGGCTTAGCTGTCTGTGTCTACTACCAAGCATAGTCTTCCATTGTACAGCATGGCACCATCTATGCCCAACTCCACTCCTTAATAAGCTCTGCATGATTCTGAGATATAAGAGAATCAAATTTAGTCAATCAATGCATTCGGTATAAAATTCTCACTGATTCAAGTTATACATCAAATGATTTCTGTATACTTTGAAATGCATAATGTGGATCATCATCTCTCGAATAAGATTTGAATTGTAAATGCTGTGTAATTGGTGTATGCATGACTTGGATACCTTCAGAGTCCAGAGCGAGGGATGTATTACCAACACTGTAAAGGCACACAGTGCAATTGTTAACTCAACTTCGCACGATTTGTGTTTGCTGCACCAAATTCAGTACAAGCACACCACAGTGTTAGCATACAGCCTGAAAAAGAAGTCACAAAAATTAATAAAAACAAAACATAGCAAATAAAATTCCCCTCTTCCCTAGCTAATAAACATTCAACAATATTCTCACCTACATGTACCGCAATCTTCAATGATCCTGTGACAGGATATTTTAATACCCGGTAACTTGTGTATTCAGAGTGCCTTGGCAAGAGCTAAAATGAAAAATGCTCTAGCTACATGTAGTATGTGTCCTAATGCAAATAAAGCAGGTCACTTCTCATTCGATAATTATAAGCACAATTGTTAAGAGTCCAAAGGTCAGGAACCTTCAACCAATAAGGAATTTAAGGAGCTACCAGCTAAAAACCACCTTACAAACCAGAAATAAAACATACATTGTGGAAATCCCAGGCCATCGCGACTAAGGTGTGGAATTTTGGACAAGCAAAACACTTATCCCTCCACTTTATTTAAAATACTAAGCTCATGAATCAAAGGAACAATCACACCCTTCATCAAGAGACGCGTAAAAATGGGCTCCATTACATACACTCATGGTTGGAAAGCATACCAGTCCTTGAACAGCCGAGGATACCAAACACCATACTGTGGAACATAAACACAGCACCAAAGAGCTCTAAATACTGACACTAGGAGACAGATGAATTCAAAAATCGAAGTGCATTGAGGGTTCCTGACAGTTGGTCAAAGAATACTTCTGCAAACTGAATGAATCATACATACAGTTCTCCAATTTTAATGCACATCTAGATGTGAGGTGGTTTGAAGAAACAGTGTAGTACGGAAGAAGGCTGACAGGATCACAGAATTCTTTGCTCTTATCCAAGAGACATGATATACATTAGTTAAGAAACCATTCTCTATATTTGTTTCTTTTCCTTTTCCGAAAGAGAGGAGCCTACCCTACCCAAATCAGAGGCTAACGAACGAAAGAGAGAAGCCGACCCTACCCAAAATCAGAGGCTAACGAACGAAAGAGAGGAGCCGACCCTACCCAAATCAGAGGCTAACGAACGAAAGAGAGGAGCCGACCCTACCCAAATCAGAGGCTAACGAACAAAAGAGACAGAATTTTTGGCCTTCTCCCCACCAGACCGTGTATGGGCCTGGGGACACTCCAGCAAAGCATATATATAGTCAATGCTAATGCATATTGACCTCTAGCGCTGTATAATTGCTGAGAGGCAGCAATTGCACTCATTACAACAATTGCACACTAATGCATGTGTACACAATGAATACTAAGTGGCTGATCTGCAAGTTCGACAGTAGTGATTCTTTACAATTTTGATATATTTGGATGCCCCTGTGGATGTATTATAAGCACTAGAAAATTTAGCCCCTAAAACACTTCTGCTTTCGAGAAAAATTGAATCTAAAAATTTACCGGTGCTCCCTGTAAATTTTGATAAATTTCAAATGGCGCCTACGGCTGTACAATGGTAGCTGCGACCATGAAAATCTCAGAATATGTAGTTGTGATAAATAATTTTCAAACAGGAATAGCTAATCGGTCGATTTTAGTCAAGAAACATTGTTTTATAGCTTAATTAATATCTTGACCTTGAGAGGGTGCTATACAACATAAAGAGTTTATTATTTACAATTTCATAACTTTAGACTCGTTTTCGACCGCGACAACGATCACTTAATATTGTAGGATCGCATATGCTTCCAATATGTTCATTTGAACCAAATCCATGACCCCATACCAACACTTTGTATTACCTTTAAAGCCAAGGTAATGCAAAGTTTTTGGAAATTTTGAAAATTGGATGCATACATGTAGTAATTCTTTATAATTTTGATATATTTGAATGAATCCGGGCTAACTCGGCCCACGGGACCACTCGGCCCAGCTGGAAAAACTGGGCCGAGATGTCCCGACCTGATTAATCGATCGAGAGAAACCAATGTGTATAGGTTTGTGCTCTTTGTGACTTAATAATGCCCTTTCCAACCACAATCTTTAATGGAATTATGTTAAATGATACTAATGAAGACAATATATAACTTATCTTTAGGTAAAATGACAAAAAAATGACATTTTGGACAATTTACTCACAGCCCGCAATCCGCATTGCCGCACGTACATTAAATGGGCGTTGTATCTACTCGGACCACTGAAATTCGAGCAGTGTTTTTGTCAGTAAATCACTGCAAAAATATCATTTTTATCTCGTATGAAGGTCTATTTTTTTATTCCTGGCACAAATTTCGTTATTCAGAAGTCGAATATGGTACATTTTAGACGAGATGGTTGATGTTTGTTCACATTCTTTCGTCCTGGCCGTAAATTAGCAGACTACTGCCTAGTGCTACCGCAGCAGCTCAGCTCAGTGTGCAGCTAGCCGTACAGCGCCGCCGGCGGGTCGGCGGGGGAATTCACTGACCCGGCGCCCGTATCGGCCGGGCCGCTGCACTGCCCAATGTGATTGAGTGAGTAAACTAGTCAAACTAGATCTAGATCTATATATCTACTGTAGCTACACCATTATTAGTATTAGATAGATTAGTCATTCAGACGAATCAGAGTAGGCCTAGACCCTAGAACTAGAAAAGTAGACATCCGACTAATGAAGGAGGGCAGGTCCAAGCTATTTGCTTTGTGACGTACGGGACATTCAGAGACTTTAAACAAGAAATAATTATGGATGACATTATTTATATGGCTATCTTTTGGTATGAGTCTGTGGCTATTATGGGCTAGTTCATTTGTGGAAAGTTTTAGTTCTGACCAATTCATAAATTAATTTTTAATGTAATTAATGTGCTGCGTGACGTACGGGACCAGAGAATTTCTGACTTTTTCAAAAATAAGTTCATCATAAAAGTTCTCTGAATTTATTAAGTTATGAGATTTATGGTAATGATATCTTAATTCATTATGGAATCAAGCATAAATCACAACTATTACCATATTTTTCTGACCTTTCGTTGTTATGTAATATACCAAAACATAAATGTGTGTATGTGACGTACGGGACACGTGACGTACGGGACACCTTTTCCCTATGGGAAAATGCATTGAAATGAAGAATTTTCGTCAAAATTTGTTAAATGTGAACAATTTTAACTTAAATCAGTGACAATTAGAGTGTTTTAGAACCCAATTAGATCCTCTGACCATCACTTAATATCCTCTGTGTTAATTTATGGGGTAAATCAATACAAATATTACTTTAACAAAGAAAACAAATTAAATTAATATATTCATACACACTATATTACCATTTTTATTCCATTTACCCATCTATCATGTGCAGTCATGCTTCTTTTCTCATTTCTTTTATCCATTCCATTCAACATTGCAAAATGTTTTAAAATAATAATTAACGAAGAAGATGAACTTGAACTTGAAAACTTTTATTTAAACTTGTTTGAAACACGGGCACACTCGGCACATCATATTTTGTCAGAGAACATTTCTTATGCTCTAAGTGTTTGTGAACAAAGATACATTAAAAATATGAAGTCTTTTCTTCATAGCTTGTTTGAATTACTTGATAGTAATATCATAGAATTTTGAAGGAATTCAAAGATAATGCTGAACATATTGTCTTTTTATAATCCTTTTATCACAGATTAGAACATGTATATGTTGCTGTCATATATTCAAGAACTTTGATGTACATTACTGTAGCCTACATGTTTGTGAAAGATGAATACAAAAATATAAATCTTGAATGTATTTTGTATTGATTAAAGACATCTTATTAACACCACCAGATATAAGAAATTCTTTTCCACAATTCAAAAGATTAAAGCAAAATCAACAACAATGCATGGGTGTAAAAGTGATAAAAATCCTAAGTGGATGAGAGTGTGAAATACTCAAAAAGGCTATCCTTCCTTAAAAGTTATGATTTAGTTTTTAGGAGATCAAACTTCCCAAGCTGGCTCCATAACATGTACAGTGTATGATGTAATCCTTTACCATCATGACATTTAAATAGAATATCAAAAAACCTCACATGGAGAGCTTGATAGCATACATGTACATGTGCTAAGATTCTTACCTGCAGCATCTATGAGTTGTAAAAGCCAGCTTCTGATGCATCTACTACCATATAATTTCATTAGACTCATTCCAGGAACTAGTACACTATTATGATTTACATATTTAGCATCCTGCCAATGTTGGGGACATCAACTGGCAAAATACCAAAGTTGATAATACCAGGGGTCTGGCTTGAAGACTAATTGCATCAAATTCAGTACAAACAAGTAAATTCCTAAAAGGGACCCAGTTGGAATGTTCATATATCCCTGTATACAACAAGTTTCCTAACACATTATATATTCTCCTTTTGGTCATTTCCTTTTTCAAATCTTGCATTGGTTTTATATGGGGTTGTCCCGTACGTCACACACTTGTCCCGTACGTCACATTTCTTAATTTGATTATGTAATCAACACAGAATTTTTGTAATTTTTGTTAAACTTATTTTTTGTTAGGTATTCATCTAAATTAGAACTTCCTAGAATATCTTTAAAAAAAAAAATTATTTTCAGAATTAAAATTAAACAAATTATGATCAAATTGTGACGTACGGGACATCACACTATGGAAACTACCTCATTTGCATAATTAATTAATTTTTGAAAGTTTTAATATTTTTTTCCTATTTTCTAGCATGATGGTCTACAATTCCTGAGATATTTAATTTTGAAAAAATAATTCAAACGAGATACAAAAATAAAAATGTAATGTCCCGTACGTCACGCTAATTAACAAAAATCAAAGTTCGTGACCTTGGCACTCTTCGTATTTTGATAATTTTTAATTTTTTTGATCAGATTCATAAAATTCATAGTTTCAGCTTTAAAATGAGGTATAGTTTGTAAAATATATATAAAGATGAAATTTGACCCCCAGAGGGGACAATAGCTTGGACCTGCCCAGGAATAGAAATTTTCTCTTTTCATAATAAAAAAAAATAATCATAATAATCATATTTTACTCTTAAAAGTTAAAGACTTAATAAAAAGCTATATCTAACGTTAGGTCCTAGCCTAGTACTCTAAGCAGAGAAGTGAGCTGAAGAATCCCCTTCTTTTTTTATTTGAGAGGGGGCCTGCATGCGTATGCTGCCTCAAAAAAAAGTCTACGAAAAAAAAAAAAAGGTGTTGGTTTCAAGTTTTGGTAAAAATAATGCAGCCCCCCCCCCCCCCCCCCCCACCAAAAAAAAAATTTGCTCGATACCCGTTTTTGCCTCGGCTTGACGACAATTATTCAACACTGGATCTGCGAATACTTAGTTATATTCTTATATAAGTTATAGTACTTAGACTGTTGTATTGGGGGGGGGGGGGCAGTCTTGTTACCTTGGTCCCTGGCCCCCCCCCCCCCCCACTCAGCGTTATTTGTTTCTTCTTTTTTAAAGCACCCCCTGCCTTTTCCTGCCTTGGAGACCTCCTTTAATCTGGAACACTGCTCAATGTACCCCCTATCTATGATATTCAAGATATTTTATGACTCCCTTTTTAAATTTCTAAGGAATCCAAAGAAAAAAAAGTAAAAACACCTCCCTCTTTAAAGAAATCTCCGGGTGAAAAGTCAAATACTTTTTTACAATTTTCTTGCTGGACTTTTTCACACGAAAAGTAATCCTTTACTGGACATTTTGGTAACATGCATGCAGAGGCAGCGGAGCGACTTCCAAAGTGGGGGGGGGGGGGGGGGGGGGGGGGGCACCAACAAAAAAGGGCACTTTCTGGGAAAAAAGGGCACCTACAAAGGGAAATCTCAAAGCGAAAATATACAATTTTTTTAGACATTGGTATATACCCCTATATTTGATTACATTATCAGGGATAATTTCAATATTTGTTTCTCTTTATACATCGTATACAATATTGCTTAAGCATCATACCTTGCAGTTGGGTGTGATGGTCGAAAAAATCATTTGCGAGCGAGCAAAGCGAGCGAGGAAAAAAAAGAAGATTTGTGAGGTCGCAGTGCGAAAACTACATCTTATAAAGAGGAAAAAACCAATCCTCATCGGGTTATAAATAAGCACATTCTCATAACAGCAAACTGAAAAGACCTTTGATAAGTAACGTAATTATAACATCTAAGGGGTAGTTATTAAAAGGGAAAGGGGCACTTCTTACAAAGGAAGAGGGGCAATTGTCAAAGTAAAAGGGGCACCTCTAAGATTTGAATAGGGCAATTATCAGAGGTGAAGGGGGCGCTTAACAAAAGTGAAAAGGGGCGCTTCTCGTACCCGAAAAGGGGCACTTACTAGAGATTAAAAAGGGCACTTATGAGAATGGAAAATAGACACTTATTGCAAAGAAAACTGGGAATTTGTCAGGGAAAAAAGGTACGTATCAAAATAAAAGGGGCACATATCAGAGGTGGAAAGGGGAGGGGGCACTTTTAAAAATTATTAGGGGCACTTATCAAAGTAATAGGGGCACTTTTTATGTAAAAAGGGGCGCTTCTTAGAAAGTTAAAGGGGCACTTTTCCTATGGAAAAAGGGGCACTTTTTGGGGTACTTGAAAAAGTGGGGGGGCACTCTGCCCCCCCCCCCCCCCCCCCCCCCCCGGGTCCGCCGCCTCTGCATGCATGCAATTTTCTCCTTTTTCTGGGAATTAAAGAATCAAAGAGATATATTAAGCAAAGCAATTAAGACATGATATTGCAATGACGTGCCGTTGCATGGGCTGGCATGGGGATCTTCGGTCTCGCAAGCCTTCAGTCTTCCGGACCTTTGGTCAACTGGTCATTATCCGTTCCTCAAATTTCTATGAAGAATATTTTGAAAAAAATAATTTTTATGTAAGTTTTGATTTAAAAAATATATAATGCAGCTGCCCCCCCCCCCCCCTCCCTCCTCCCATCTCTGGTATGTAATCAGCAACAGAGGCAAAGATGTATGAGCAAAATCATTATTTTTTAAATATCTGATCTTGTGTACCTGTATAAATATGTATAAATAATTAATAAATAAAAAAACAAAGTTGCATTAATCTACTGCGTGGCATAATACACGATTGTTTTTAGGGGCGGTGTGTGAATAATTAATATTGATGATGACTGTTAAGGTGTAGGCCTATATGCCTTATTTTTGTTATGAACAAATACACAAATATATCTAAGTATCACTACAATAAAATGAGGAAAAACATGGTAAAATTATGTAAAATTACATTCTCATGAAACTCGTAATGCTGGTAATTTTCATTTTCCTAAAATTCTGTACAAATTAATGTTTTAAAGGGCCAGTTTTATGGAAAAATATCCCGTTTAATATGAAAAACTCTAATTAAATTAAAATTTTTAAACGATTGTATAAATCCCATATTCTATCATTGTATTCCAGCCAAAATAAATGACATTACGTTTAAGTTAATGCACTTCTCCTTCCTTTTTTTTCTTCTTCTTGGTGTTCAGGTTCCCTCTGCTTTCCCTTTCCCTTTTTTTCTTTTCTCAACAATACAGTATATACTTGCTAAGGGATTGACGCTAATAAGGCTAATTGCCCTTTTTGTTAACCCCACATTTTTCTTGTAATCAATCTTTTATCTGATAAGATAACATTTCATTTGACTCTATGGACCCCCTTCAGGGGTATGATAGCACCACATATTTACAACACAATACGGACAAATATATAAAACAAAGTAAGATATGATAATAAAATACATAGACATGATATATACATTTTTATATTTCTAAAACACAATAAACATGAGCTAAAGACTAAGTATACCCTACATACAGTTTAAAGTTATAAGTCTAAAATATCACGTGGTTTGGTTTGTCTACCACTACGAGTAGGCCTATTACACTTTTAGTAACAAAAATAGGACCATGCCTTTCAGCATTATGATCCAACAAAAAGAATTGTATTATAACTGTTATGAATTTTACGAGTTTTCTTAATTGCTTAACGCTAGATATACCATGTTTGTATGTTTTAATGTTTTTTTAATGGAGAATGATTTCAAATGAATCGAATTGAATGGAACGTTCCATACATCCTCTCGATCTCTATCCTGAGGTCTTCATACTTGAGACGTCTCTTTCTTTGACGGCGATGTTGATGTCATGGGGAACGATGACCTCGATAATATTTACTTTGTTGTTGTCCCTGAAGACAATGTCTGGATTCTTGCAGTTATTATTAGTACTTAGCATATTTTGATACATCATTTGTGAAACTAGCAGGCCACTCGTTCTTTCTTCCTCTTTCTCTTTAACATACTTTTTTAAGGTCCCATTTGAAAAATTACATGATGAATATTAAAGACTAACGAAGAAAGCCTGAAAAGTTCTTTTATGTAATTATGAGTAACATTATAATTAAAACATCTGAGAAAGAAAAGTTGGCACTTATCAGAAGGGAAAAGGACATGTACAAAATGATAAGGGGGCACTTTAGGGGAACCTGAAAAAGTGGAGGCACAGGGCCCCCACCCCCCCCCCCCCCCAACCAAGAATGCCGCCGCGGGTCAACTGCCCCCTCCCCCATCAGTACGCCAGTGCTTCCAGTAGGCCTATCCTTCCATGAATTCCTTCCATTAAAAATTATCAGAAGGGAAAAGGACATGTACAAAGGATAAGGGGTCGATGAAGACGCTGTTGATGAGAGGGATTGGTGAGGGATGAAGATGATGAGAGGGATGGAGAGGATGAGAGGGATGGAGATGATGAGAGGGATGGAGACAATGGGAGAGATGGAGACGATGGAGGGATTGGTGAGGAATGAAGACGATGGAGGGATTGGTGAGGAATGAAGATGATGAGAGGGATGGAGAGGATGAGAGGGATGGAGACGATGAGAGGGATGGAGACGATGAGAGGGATGGAGACGATGAGAGGGATGGAGATAATGAGAGGAATACATGTGAGGGATGGAGATGATGAGAGGGGTGGAGACGATGAGAGGGATGAAGACGATGAGAGGGATGGAGACGATGAGAGGGATGGAGACGATGATACACAAAATCATGTACCACATTGATAATACCGTTCCCATACTTAAAAACTGGGTACTTGCGTACCTTTCCTCTAGAGAATATCATGATCTTTGTTTTTTCAGTATTCACACGCAATTTCCATTTCTCACAGTAGTTAGACAGAGCATCCAAAGCCGTTTGGAGTTCCTCTGGATTTTCTGCCAAGATAATTGTATCATCTGCATATAGCAATGAATGTAAATTAATAAATAAGTCTTCATCAGTAATTTTATCAAGAACATCAGAACACACTTCATCATATAAATACTGTAAACCTTTAAATTTGGTTCGGATATATCCAACAAAATCATTAAGATAAATTGCGAAAAGTAAGGGGGATAAATTATCACCCTGCCTTACCCCAATATTACAAGCAAATGTTTCAGAGGTTTGACCACATGTCGTAACACACGACTTAGCAGAGGCATACATATTCTTAATGGCTCTAAATACCTTGCCATTTACTCCTGACAATAATAATTTATACCAAAGGGATGCTCGATCTATCATATCAAAGGCTTTTCTAAAATCCACAAAGGCGCAATAAATCCTCCTTCCGTTTGACAAATAAATATCCAGTAAAGATTTAAACACAAATGCATGATCCATTGTGGAATAAACTTCACGAAAACCTGCCTGTTCTTCTCCAAGTACAGATTCACTTTCAAAATATAAAGTAATTCTATGATTTAATATTGAAGTGAACAACTTTCCTATACAGCTTAAAAGGGTAATACCACGATAGTTGTCTGGATCTTTCTCCAACCCTTTGTTTTTGAATATTGGAACAATCAAACCAACACACCAATCATGAGGCACTATTCCACTTTCTAGAACTACATGTATATTAAAAACAATTGTTATCACTTCCAGAACCTTACCGGTTGCATGTTTCAAAAATTCATTTCTAATTTGATCAATACCGCATGCCTTATTGTTTTTCAATTTCTTAATCATCAAAATAACCTCCTCAACAGTGATAGGAGCATTCAATTCATCATTTATGACCAAGTCTGCCACCATTTCAGTTTGGTGTAGTGCACCAGTTTCATCTTGAGCAACATTCAGATTACGAAAGTGATGTAGAAATCATTCAGCGAGACCATATTTTTGTTTCGCTTTCCAGAGTTACCACTCAAAATTTTCCAATACTCCTGTGGATTTGTCTTCTTTGTTGATCTGAGATTATCATTTAGAGATTTGCTGTATAGAAACATCTTTCTACGAAGCAACCGTTTGTATTCCTTCGCTGCTTTACAAATGTCACCATTCATTTCTTCTATTTTATCAGATGGCTCACCCTTCTTTTTACGCTTCAATTTATTCTTGAAATTAAAATACGAATCCCTTGCCTGTTTACATTCATTATCGAACCATGGTTTATTTACTTGCACACCAATTACTCACGTCACTCGATCAAATTGGGCAGTACAATCATGCAATGCAGTGCAGCGGCCCGGCCGATACGGGCGCCGGGTCAGTGAATTCCCCCGCCGACCCGCCGGCGGCGCTGTACGGCTAGCTGCACACTGAGCTGAGCTGCTGCGGTAGCACTAGGCAGTAGTCTGCTAATTTACGGCCAGGACGAAAGAATGTGAACAAACATCAACCATCTCGTCTAAAATGTACCATATTCGACTTCTGAATAACGAAATTTGTGCCAGGAATAAAAAATGGACCTTCATACGAGATAAAAATGATATTTTTGCAGTGATTTACTGACAAAAACACTGCTCGAATTTCAGTGGTCCGAGTAGATACAACGCACATTTAATGTACGTGCGGCAATGCGGATTGCGAGCTGTGAGTAAATTGTCCGAAATGTCATTTTTTTGTCATTTTACCTAAAGATAAGTTATATATTGTCTTCATTAGTATCATTTAACATAATTCCATTAAAGATTTTGGTTGGAAAGGGCATTATTAAGTCACAATGAGCACAAACCTATACACATTAGTATCTCTCGATCGATTAATCAGGTCGGGACATCTCGGCCCAGTTTTTCCAGCTGGGCCGAGTAGTCCCGTGGGCCGAGTTAGCCCGACTCCATTTGAATGCCCCTGTGGTTGTATTATAAACCCTAGAAAATTTAGCCTCTAAAACACTTCTGCTTCTACTTACATGTATGCTTTCAAGAAATATGTCAAATAGCGCCTAATTTAAGCCTTAGGATATTAAAGGCTATTCCATGGTAGCTGCGACCATGAAAATCTCAGAATATGCAATTTTGATATATAATTTCCAAACAGGAATAGCAAATCGGTCGATTTTAGTCAAGAAACATTGTTTTAAGGTTAAAGTAATATCAGTCTTGAGAGGATATAAAGTGTTTATTACTTACAATTTCATCACTTTACTTCGATTTCAACCGCGACAACGATCATGGAATATTGTAAAATCGCATATGCTTACAATATGTTCATTTGAACCAAATTCATGACCCCATACCAATTTGAGTTTTGTACAGTGGTGTTTGAAATGTTGAGAATCAATTAGAGAGCTTTAAATAGATCTAGATCTAGGTCTAGATTAGACCGAAAGCTTCAGTCTCTGATATCGACGGTTGTTCCGCTGAGATTGCATCTGGCTCCTCTGACCGCCTCTATACATAGACTGAAGTTCGTCCTATGGCTGGGGACTGAGTGGAACAAATGGGTCGGTTCGGCCAGACTGCGATAAATGAGATATGCAACGAGATTTTCACTCTTTACATTTAGATAATCTAGACTAGATCTAGACCTACATCCTCATAAGTAACCTGTCCATATTTTGCGTTCGAGCCGTTGAAGTAATTTTTGTCCGAAGCTTGGCAACGTCCGAAGTTTGGCGATCTTACTCTAGGCCTATACTCTCTAGGCCTAATCACTCCAGCAGAGAGTCAATGCTAATGCTATTGACCTCTAGCACTGCACTACGTGTTAATAGGCAGCATTTGAATACATGAATAGTCAATACACTCTACAATCATACCGATGCAGCTGATCGGTAAGTTTGACAGTAAGTTAGAGACTCACAATTTGAATTTTTTAATTATTCTTTCTAGCATCGGAAAATTGAAAAAGTTGTATTTTACTGATATTTAGGTGTCATCAATTGTCACTAAAGTACCGATTTTGAGTGAAATCAGTTTAGGTTTGTACAGTGGTGTTTGAAATGTAGAGAATCGATAGCACAGCTTTTAATACACAGCCAGGCCATAGTAATGCAGCTATGGCCTAATGCAGCTCGATCTATCACTAATTGTGTAGATCTACATGTGTGGTGTGCCTGGGGAAGGTTGAGACGGGGGTTGACAAATGACAGTTTTATTAAAGTCTAATAAATGACACATACGTACCAGACGGTTACTTCTGTCTTACTGGGCGGTTTGGGCAAAATCCGGAGAATTACCGAAACACTTAACAGCTACAAGTACAATCCAGAGAAACGTAGACGGAGAGAGAGAGAGAGAGAGAGTGGCAAACTGGCATCCGCGGGCCGCTGTATACAGTAGAAAATCTTTCTTGTTTATGGCTAGGGTGTACAAATTCGAGAAACCGAGCGGTAGCTGTAGCCTTTATCGAGACGTTTCATATTTCTTTGCTGTTAGTGTGAATAAAAGGGCATAGGCCTATTAAATCGTGGCATAATCCACTCATACAAAATTAGGCGCTAGTTCAGAAGTCTATCCAGACTTCGACCCTTGGAGATACCCTACTGAAACAAATTACGTTAAAGCAGACACCGGGGGGGGGGGGGGGGGGGGACTCACATATTACTATTAGGAAATACGGTGGTGTGCCACTCTAATGCACTTTTTCACGAAAAATCCCCAAACATGGGTCCCACTTTTAACAAAAATACAATATTTTAAATTTCCAAAATTTGAATAATGGTTCTTTTTTTCAAGAAAAATGCCCCCAAATGGCTATGAATAATGGGTAGGGGTTTTGATCCGCCCCCCCCCCCCACTCCGAGGTCGGAGGGACCGCATGCGTGTTCCCAAAATGTCCGGTAAAGGGGTAGTACTTTAATCCGGCTCGTGGTACACAAAAATCAAGCCCATATTGCATGACTTTACACACCGGACTTAGAGGGGGGGGGGGGGGGGTGTTTTCAAAAGGAGGGAACATGCATACGCGTACCCTAAATAACACTGAGTGGGGGGGGGGGGGGTTGAGGCTTGAGCGGCACACCCCCGTCCAAACCAAACCTGAGTAACCGCCCCCACCCCGGGCCCACCTGAACTAATAAATAAGTACCTGTCTATTTGTTTACACCACCTGACGACATTCAAAGGGGCATCCAGAATGTTTAGGAAATTTAATTCCTGTTACTCTTCTTTTCTTTGAATGAAATATAATTTTTATGTGATTCAATTCAGGTTGAGTTATTTCTTATTTTCCTTTTGGTTAAAAAAAATACAAACCATTTTTACTCAAACATGCTGATTTGGTTTCGGGATGGGGGGGGGGGGTTCGGGGCGAAAATGCGTTTTGCTCCCCACTTTTTCGTTTGGGGCGACCGCCCTCTGCCCCCCCCCCCAACCGCCCGCACTTCCGGCGCCCCTGTGTGGGGGTCCACCTGCCCGCGACTGCCCCCGGATAATAAAGGGAAATCTATTAACCTTGATAGGAAACTATGTTCTATGCTAGAGGAAAGCAGACAATCAGAGAAGTGCATGTAAAGTTGAAAGTTTGAATGAATCCGAACAATGAGTGAACAAGTTGTGAATTTTTAGGTATGGGCTTTTCAAATTGGCTGAATCTGTAGTTGTCTCTGTGATGTACATTATAATGGCGGACAACTTTCCCATTTGTTTCAAGTTTCAACAGATTAATTCAATTACTATAAAAGAAAATCTCAAAACATGTATGACTCTGAAGGGTCTTTTTTCTTTATATCAGAGGACCTATCCTATGATATCCTATCCATAATTATATTTTGGATTGTACCCCAAGAGAGCAGGCACCCGTGACTTGGAAAAAAACACATTCAATTTATGATATTTGTGTACACGACAATGAATGGGAGACTGAGTTATCTGCGACTACATCACAATCCACTTGGACCAAACTGCCAATTTGAGATTCGCATATAGACTTGTAGTGATCTCATAATTATTTCAAACTCATAACTTTCCTACTATTGGTCCGATTTATTTCAAACTTTCGCCTTTCATTTTTATCTTATTATTTCGTTTTTTATACAAGTCTAATGAAATTATTGCAATTGAGGGTTGGATTGCCCTCTCATGAGCCTTAAATCCCGTCTGCACTAGTTTGGCCAGGGGGATTAGACCTCCCTGCAAGGTCACGGACAGGTGGTTATGTCATCAAATCAGCCCTCAACTAACTTAAGAAAAAAGGGGTTATGGGGGACCAACAGGCACCGACTAGGCATTGTTTGTTATATAGAGGGCGCCAAGTAGCTATAAACAGTGCAGTACGTGGGGCTTAATGTAATGAGCGATCGCTGCATTAACGTGTGGCAGGAATGTCAAGAATAGTAACAATACGCCACCTGCTTTATAATTGAGAAAGGGGAAAATATTTATATTTAAGACATTGGTATTAATATTACCCATATTAATTCGACTACGCGGCGGGGTGTCACTTTCCCGAATGACATCTCCCTGAAAACATTTCAACAAACTCATGTAGCATAATTTTAGCGAATTACTACCCAGCAAGTGCCCTTCCGAACATTGATCTAAAAAAAGAAAAAACCCTGACCTGTTTGCCGATTAATATCATCCCTTATCCATACTCGCTCATTCACTCTCTCTTTCTCTCTCTCTCTCTCTCTCTCTCTTCATTCTCTTTCATATCATAATCTCTTATTGTTCCTGTCTTACAACGTATCCATGAATGTGACTCCTCTGAGCATTGTGAGAAATAAGGACAAATTCGTCTTCATTATTTGTTTAAATATTTTATTTTGAGAGATTAAGATCACTGTAATCCGGTTCTTACACCCATGTCATACATAATATGAAAGACACATAAAACAAAGACAACCTATTGCAATAGGCCTGAATATCAACTTTCCTGTTACTAAACTTTGCGAGTGAAGCTGGATTAAGCTAGAGAGCACAAATTAGAGTTTGCCTATCGCATTATCATAATTAGATATATCACCTAATAACACGAAATGACGGTTCCCCGAATGTGTGCTTTACAAATATGTACTAATTTTTGTCATTTTTTAATTATAATTGTGATTAAGTTATGATAAAACATCGATAATTCTCGGTTTCGTTTTTTCTGGGACGCACTGTATAGTGGCATAGAACATTGACGTCCTGAAGAAATCTATTGTGAAATGTATTACACCCCAATGCATTTTATTTTACATGTCTTAAGAAGGCCAGGATTGTTTCTGTGTATAAGAAAGGTGATAACAAATTACAGGCCTATATCTACTTGTTCTATTTATCTAACATATTCGAAAAACTAGTTTATAATAACAGAGGCAATGTATACCACAACCAGTATGGGTTTAGGCAAAACTACAGTAAGCATAATATGTGGCCCTATTGGATTATGGTTGTGGTGCTATTAACTTTTAGACTAATACTCAACTGGAGCTTGAGTTACATGTGTATGATTACATCCCCCCTTCATCATAAAGGACAAAGAATACATTTATTTTATGTGTTTTATGAAAAGATTCAAGATTCAAGATTCAAGATATTATATTGTCTGATTTTTAAAATAAATACAGAAATTCGTCCTCCACTGGCGAGTGACATACACATACAAGCAACATAAATAATATATACATTCAAGGATACAAAGAAAAATACAACAATGATAATAATAACAATAATAGCAACAACAAAAACCTGACGTGTAAATTTAAAATCTGGCATCAAAAATTGAATCTTGACAATGCACAGAATGCATGAAATAAATGTGCTCTGAGCATTCATCCCTTCTCTCCCAGAAATGGAAAAACAGAGACGAGAACAAATGGGAGAGAGAGAGAGAGAAACAAAAAGAGAGAGAGAGAGAGAAAAATAAGAGAGACAGAGAGAGAGAGAGAGAGAGAGAGATACGAGTCGCATGGAGTAGAAAAGAAAGATGAAATATGAAGGAGAGAGAGAAGGTGACAGAAAACGAAGAGCTCTGGGAGGGAAGAGATGAAGTAGAGAAGACAGGCTATCAAGAACAGTGACTGTGATAATACATCTCAAGCTTTAGTTGAGTTTATTAAATCTAAAGTTGATATGTCAGACATGCGCTACAAAAGAGTTGCATCTGATGTATGGATGATACAGATGGATTGTAATGTACCAATAAGTATGTCTCGAATGATAAAGTTTCTATAAGCTAATAACTCGATGTCAAGCTTGTTTATTAAACCCCACACATTTCAAATCGGTAAATCAAAATTCAATCTAATTCATCAAGATAAAAGACCAATACATGAAGTACATTAAACATAAATAGCGGCCAAAGTAATCGCTGTATAAATATGAGAAATAGGAAGGTTCATTGGAGAAAAAAACACTCAATGAAACTTGCTATGGTGGTATTCGGAAAAGAGTTGCCCAAATACATTTACTAAACCCATGCATTGTGAGGGTCGGAGGCCGCCCAATTTCTTTGTATAGGCTTAAATATCAAATTATTGTTCAAATCAATTTTTAATAGTCAACAGAAGCTAAAAGGCACATGCAATGAATGTCTTATTTGCACTTTGATCAAAACCAAGGTTAAAACATAATTTTGGAAACCAATTTTCGCGAGTTTATCGAAATCAGCCAATGCTCATTCAATCGTCAAATGTTGTCAATACTTTTAGTGCCATGAAATTAACTAAACCTTCACCAATGATTTCCTTAGAAAAAAAATCATGCAGATATCGTGAAATTATAATTTTGGTGGATATTTTCAAAGTGTGTTCCTTTTTATACGCACTGTGTGTAGAGGTTTCGTGGTCTAGCGCATACGTCTTCGGACTGTGGATCACGTGATTCGCGGGTCAAGTCCTGCCGCGGCACTAATGCCCATTGACAAGACATTAATACTAATAATAATATTGGATTCTTATATAGCGCACGTATCGACCTTGCAAGGTCCTCAAGGCGCTCCAACATTACCCGGCTATGCTAGTCTACCGATTTCGACGCTCACAGCATTTTAAGGAATTCCTTCCTACCGGTACTCATTTAACACCTGGGTGGAGAGTGGCAAATGTAGATCAATGTCTTGCCAAAGGACATTAGTGCCGCTTAAGGGTCACTAAATTACAAATTCATGTTGACTTTTGTTGATCTGTAATAATGTATACATCACATATCTTTTGACTTTCTGATGTATATTTATGTCATATATTTTATATTATATGTTGTTCTACCTGCAAAGCTCCACCCCTAAAAAAAAACCTCCAAAAGCAAATGACTTTTGTGACATCATCATGCCAGTCATTCATCAGTCAGCTAGATGAACAAAATACATTGGTATGTCCTTTTCCATCAACTGACCACCTGTTCACAAAAGACAGTGGTATGTCCTCACCCACTGGGTACATTTAATTGCATTAGCATTGCATGTTATACTAGCCCATTGAAACCCTTCTTTCCATGGTGTTGCTTGGAGATATCTGACATAGCAACTGCTTAAAATGTAATTGAATTGTATGAGTGGGCATTGTATAAAAACATGCAATGCAACTATAATTTTATTTGAAACAGGTAAATAGGGACTCATCAACTCTCGAGGAAACTTTTCTTTATCTTTCTTCCTTTCTTTATTATTTCTAGAGTAATCCACACAAATATAAGCATTGCTTTTTCATTGGTGGATTTCTCAATTTCTTTTAAAGTACGACTCAATTCAAAACAAAATTTCATGCTTGTATATCTTGTATCCTAAATTGCGTTCATTACTTATCGACATTTGATATTGTATATTTACAAATAAGTTTAATTTTCTATGAATTATTTTAAATGTAATTTGATATTAATTTTATGTAAGCATTCTTTTATATTCAGATTGGGTTTTGGAGAAATAAAATTATTTGAATTGAATTCGTGTGAATTGAATTGTAATATGCACTAATATTTGCGCGAATTTCACAAGGATCTGAGCTAAAATAACAAAGTTTTTAAATGTAGCCTTTTTCAATTGTTACACGGATCATAGGGCTTTGAATAGCCCTAGTGCACAATGATGCCTGACGTCTGAACATTGTCTAGCAAGCTCTAAAATAGACTTTGTTTCTCGTTACAAGAGTATTGTTAAGAATTAAGCTTAATGTAATTTACACAAGCATTAATTTTTGAATTTGAATTTATTAACAACAACATAACACAATGTTACAAAATGTATTCAAGTGGGTAACAAAAATAACATGTTGTATACATATCCATGTACATGGGTTACAAAGAAAAAGAAAATATCTATAGTTGAACCATACAAATTAAGTTAATCATATATCATGTCATATCAAACCTGTGAATTAGCTATAACTTAATAATATGTAGAGATTTGTAGCTGGAATTGAATGTATAAGTATAAGTGACTCAAATAAAGGATATTTCTAAACTTAAAAACTTTAAAATGTTGTTAAAGGGAGAACCAAAAGTTAGCACGAGTGCTAGTCGGGATTGGTTCTCCGAGTTTCTAAAACTGTATGCAAAGTCATATTAACATTTATTTTGTCCTAATATCATATTATTTGATCCTTATGATTCATCTCTGCTAAGGAGTTTAATTCTGAGATTTTGACGAAATGATGATCTTGTTTTTTCTTCTCTTATATTTATGGGCAAATTATTCCACAGCTTTGCTCCAATGAAAGAAATTGAAAAAGTCCCACGTGTCTTACTACATTTAGGTAATCGTAGCATTAAATGTTCTCTCCCTCTTGTTCTATACATGTGATTCATTAAAACAAAGTAATCCATTAACGAATGTGGCAGATGTCCTTTCTGCAGATCATATACAAATGTCGATACTGAATGCTCGAACAGATTATGCACATCTAATACCTGTAGACGTACGAACAGTGCCTTCGAACTCGTTCTAAATGGTGAAAATGTTATCACACGCATGGCCATTTTCTGTGCCAATAGTATGCAATTTAAATGACTTTTATAGCAACTTCCCCAAACTTCAATACCATAAAGTATGTGCGGTTGGATAAAGGATTTATACAAGAGCATGAGAATGTGCTTAGGCACATAGTGCCTCAACTTACACAGCAGTCCAATCTTCCTCCGTATACACTTATTAACGTTCTGAATTTGCTCCTTCCACATCAAGGTTTCATCAATTTGAATTCCTACGAAAGATGCTACACTGACTCTATCTATCACTGTATCACTGAGTTTTAAAATACCCCTAATTTCACATGATTGCCTTTGTCCCTTAATGAGCATATAATTTGTTTTCTTTAAGTTTATTGTCAACTTGTTAACAAAACACCATTTTTGTACTTCCAAAAATTTGATATTTACTTCATTCATATCTATTTCTTTCTGTTAATGAAATGTATTTAGTATTTTGTGTAGAGATAATGGTAGCAATATTAAACCAATTGTCTTTGTCTAACGGAAAAAAGTCATAACTTTGCAGTTGTAACATGAATCCTTGCAAAATTCACAGCTAGTTCAGGAAACTATATTAGTACAGCATTACCCACGAAATTTCATCGAGGATGAATGGGGATGGATGAGTAGTAGTAGTAGTAGTAGTAGTAGCTCTATACAGAGCGAATTTATTTTTCATTTCTTTTCACATAATATAAACAATAACAAAACAATAATAAACGTAATGATATAACAGAAATGAGCATTGAAATATCTTTGACATTGTTTTTTAGTCATTGTAATGCAAAATGATTTAATTACAAGAAATGAAGAAAAAAACGAACCTACTTGAAAGCAAAGCTTGTTAGATGTAGGTTCGCACAATTAAGACGTTGGCAATCAAAGTCTCGTTGCACTTATTATGTGACACCCTGTATTCGACCATCATTCATACGTTCAGTAATTAACCGTATATGTCACATGTCGACTCTACGTGTTGAGAAAAAACACGTTTACACAATTTGCCTCCTAAGCATTAAAGATCTGTTTACATTCAATATGATAATATTCGTTAGACCGAGGTATACACAGAGAGTGATAAAAGAGAGACAAGAACAGAAGATTGGAGACAAAAGAAGTGAATGAGAATGAGAAGGAGAGATGCAAATGCGTTTATAACATGCAATAATTCTACATTATACGTTTGACATTATAATATTGTACATTCTACATGAGATATCGTACATTATACCTTCATACATTCACCCAACAATCTGCCCGATTTGATCTCGTATCGGGCTCCCGCTTGGCTCCTTAACTTCTCCGCTGATCTTGAGAAGCGGATCTTCACCTTGTTTTTGTAAAGTTCCTGTACATGCGAACGGCTGTGTTCCACCTTCTCTTCTCGATGAGGTCTTCATGTGTCAGATCTTTAATCATGTAATATTTTTTCTTGTACTATATTATCATGATTATGGTATATTAGACATGTGGCATTTTTCTTACACAGCGATTGGTAGTTGTTGACTTCTTTGTATTTTGGTCTGTAACTCTGTATGCTGTTCAGTGTTATATGAAAATAAATTTGTAAGTTCAATCAACGAATCAATGATGTATACGTTTGGCTTAGGCTTTGGATTTGGGGATTACAAGTGAACGTTCTCAGCCCCTTCATACACAGGCATCTTGGCTTTTTTGCCTAAGCTATTTGGAGTCTGACCATGAAAGTAGTATTCGCTATCAACGGAGCGGACTTTGGTGGCAGCATCCACATGGTAATGCTGCATCATCTCGTAAGCCAGTCGACAAACCTGCGTTAAGAGAGAGCAAAGTATGAATTTTGTAGATTGTGTAAATATTCATTCACTTATATTTTGCATAAGCGTTCCCGTGCAACTTAAAATTTTAGAAGAAGATCAAAAATGAAATTTGCTTTAAAGTGAATTGATAACATTGTCATTGTTGAAGCTTGATTACAAAAATGTGAACATTTTGTATGAAACTTTTCTTTTTATATTCCTTCTACTGACTTACTTTCTAACATGCAAAAAATACTGAAAAAAAATCTCAAACCACAAAGATATTTATGTTTTTCTTTGAAGGTGTCACTGTGCGACACCCTTTAACAGTTCGAACCATTTTTGAATTTTCCCAACCGTTTTTCCATGAAAATAAGATATAAGACAGGCTTTTAGTTTTAAAAATCTGTCAACACTTAAATGTCTGAAATGGTATATAGAGCCAACTGATTGCTTTGTGACGATTTAAAGTCACCTAAAATGTAATTAAATTGTAATAATATAGTTGGGAGAATTAAGGAATCGATCAGATCAGTTTTCCCAATTTGTATCATTAATAATAAGTCTGTTTTCACTCAAACTTCAGATTATCTTCAAATTTACCTGTAGCATTGAAGTCAATACCGTAGCACCATTTTCTCTCATCTGAAAAATGTTACCAAGTCCCTTTAATATACTTGGCAACCATTTATTAGGACTGTAAGTTTTCATAGTAGGCTGATTTCGAAGGTTCTTCTTCTTTAAAGCACCACTGCATTATTTATAGCATGGGGATTATACCTCCGGCTACGGCCATGCATTATGGCTCAAGGCATGGGCACACAGAGGTTTTTTTTAATGTTGGGGACCGGGGTAAAATGCAATAAATTATTGAAAATTTATTGCATTTTCTTTGTTGTTTTTTTATTTATGGAAAGTGCCCCCTACCCTAGCCCCCGCTGCGTACAGTCATGGTTCAATGACAAAGCATTGGCCTCGTAACTGTGAGGCCCCAGTATCAAAACCGTGTCGATGCGCTATATTAGTGCCCTTTTGTGGGGCATTAATCCTCATTACCGTCATTTATGACTAAAGGGCATAGGTCCCCTAGTTGACAAACATAGTAGCATATACATGCTTTAGCAGTCACGCAAAACACACATTGGCAAATTGTTATTCAATAAAATCTGAGAATGTATACTATTATCTAGATCTATGAGGAATAAATTATTTTTTAAATAATTCCATAAATTGGGGTAAAACAAAAATATTCCAACTATATGAGCGACAGTGTACTATTTAGAGCGTTTGGCACATACGATTGTATTATTGTTCGTTTAAGTGTGGCTTTCAAGGAATAGACGGTTGAACAAATTTCCTGTCGTCGAGAAAATCATTCCAAATATCCGGATCACAATGTCTAATGGATTTGTGCGTTATTAATAATGTGGGGTATTAAAGCGTTAGGTGGACATTTCTAGAAATGCGAGTGGGGTAGGAATGAACAGAACAATTGAAAATAAACATGCTATCAACGGATGGTGGAAGTTGAGGACCATACAAGAAGGAGACATCCCCGGTAGCAAACTGCTGTAACAAGCAAAACGTGAGGGGTATGACCGACTTGTGAGAGTACAGGTAATCATCCTTGTCAACCTTCTCGTAGTGGGGACTGTTAACCTGTTGACAACTACTACAACAGGGACAAACAGACCAGGGTGTGTTTCACAGAGATCCTAAGTAGAACTTAACACTAAGTTGGACTTAAAAATTATGGACAGCCATTGGAGCCTTATAATGAAATATTTTCAAAAGCAGAAATTTAAGTATTTTAGATTTTTCATAAATTCCACATCAAGAACATGAAATCCCTGTTGGTAATAGAAAATATTAATGATTTTAATCAACATTTTATGCCTTTTAAAATAACATTTACAAAATATTCTCATAGATGCCAACGGCTTTCCATAATTGTTAAGTCCAACTTAGCATATTGCTCCGATTGTCTCATTTTCGCTCGCTCGATCACTGCAGCAGGTCAATGTGCAGCACAAACATAGCTCGTTCGACGTCACTTCCAAACTAGCCAATCAGCTGTCAATGACGTCATATTGAATGCGGCGGCAAATATATTTTGTGAAATTATGGAGAAATTGACTATTTCTAATTGCGAACTAGTTTTATTTTTGGATGGAAAAGCAGCCATTGTTATCTTGACATTCATTGAAGTCATCAGAATAGGGTTAGTTACTTCTCAGATGATTCAAGAGGTCCATTTTGTAGATAATTTTTTAATTTCTTAGAATGTTCCACTGTGTTGCAGGGTACCGGGTGTATGCCATTGGGTGTGATGTGTTCGCGCGCTATAAGTACAGGCCACCGCGCCGTCGGGTGTATTCTCGTACTGATGTAGGTGCAAAGCTAGAATGGCTACCACGCCCACTTCCCTCTCTATGCCTTTCTGAACATCCTTTCCTTCTCAATACAATAACGTTCACCTGCCTAATTAGTTATTCAAACCATACCGCCTCGCCACTTCCATTACGTAATCATTAAAAGGATCCGCATATACAACATTTTCCTGCTATACGTTGTACTGCAGGAAAATACAAATCTCTTTGGTATACCTTACAGTCCAAACGATAAATATGTGCCTTTAACGAAGCAGGCGACAATCGGCGTAGCAGACGACACTTGATAGTAATTTTGTATGTGAGATTGCTTTGCTAAATATAAATTACTTTGTTAATAAATATCAACTAAAATTTCTTTTACATTTCTTTAAACCATCATTGATATTTAATAATTCATGAGTGAGTAAAAGAAACATACCAAACTATATAATTATATGAAATACTTGGTGGCAATAAGGGGAGTTTGACACGATGACCGATTGCACCCCTCTGTTAATAACCGAATAGTCCATATGGTGTGTCATGAATATTCATGTTTTTGCTTACCTCGGCTAAATGTTTGCTTTTACTAAATTGAAAAATTACGGTGGGGGGGTTGGATGAAATGGACATAATGAAATAGGCAGAAGTGATCTATGATAATTCATGCTTTTTATGTTTCGTGTGCTCGACCTATAATCTTCAAATCGCTTGGCAAACTGAGTCCAAAGTTAGACTTGTTTCACATGTGTATTATAGGCAATGACGAGCTTGCAACCTATTTTGAAAAATTACGGTGGGTGAACTTTCAAAAGTCAATGAGACATGAGGGCTCCAATGAAATAGCTAGTGATAACGTACGTCGGAGTGGATGTGCTTTTCGTTTAAACAAAAAATGAATTTTTAACGATTTAAAAAAAAAACGTCCATAGGCTAACATGTTAGGCTGCTGACTCTGACCATGCTCTGACGATAGGGGGCGTTGTGAAATGAGACTAAACGGAGCAATATGGATATAAGTTCAACTTAGGATCTTTGTGAAACACCCCCCCCCCCCCCCCCCTCAGGGTGGTTAGGAGAGGAGTGTCTCGTCCATCTAGCTTACAACATGAGCGAAACTGTTTCACAATGGAAGTACACACAAACAGCACCAGGGTTAAAGCCCCTGCCTCTACTAACCTGCCAACTCAGCCTGTGGTCCTGCAACAAGCAGTGAATAATGACGCAACAGCTCGAAAGCCTAACGGGTGAGTTGCTTCTGATGAACCACCGACAAAGAAAGCACCGCTACTAACAACAACAAAACAGATTGGAATTGGCAATTGGAATGTGCGCACACTGCTCCAACCTGGAAGCTTAGACATATTGCTACATCAACTAAAAGGATTTCGCTGGGAAATCATCGGCATTGCAGAAACCCACTGGACAGACATGGGAGACTTCACCCATGATGGACACAGAATCCTATGCTCGGGGAAAGATAAAATTCATAGAGAAGGAGTTGCATTGATTCTAAACAAAAACGGCCCAAAATGCACTTCTTGGATATATCCCCATCTCACCAAGAATTTTGTCAGCAAGATTTGAAGTACAGACAGGATCATTAACCATAATACAGGTCTACGCTCCAAACACAGCCAACAGTGAAGAGGAAATTGAGGAATTTCACCACCTACTACAAGCAACGATAGAGAAAGCTCCAAGAAAAGACATTCTTATAGTAATGGGCGACCTAAATGCGAATATGTAGGATCAGAGTTCAAGCAATGGAACCAGGTTATAAGTCAATATGGACTTGGGGAGGCCAATCCAAGGGGAGAAAAGCTTTTTAATTTCTGTGCAGCAAACGACCTGATCATCACTAAAGCGTTGGTCACATCCCAACGTGCGTGTTTTTAGTCCGTACGGTTTTTGGGAAGGCCACGGCCGCCACGTTTTTCTGAAAACGTAGGGAGGGAGTGGCAAAGGCAGGGAGGGAGTACCGACAACGCGCGTCAACGCACTGTGTGAGTACGTGGCCCGCACGCCACGCATAGCCGTGAACGGTTGCGTGCATCGTACGTTGCGCACGTGGTAAGTGCGTTGTAAGTGCTTACAACGTACGGTCTCCGTGCGGTTGCCACATTATCGTACGGAGGCCGTACTTAAAAGTGCTGCTCACGTACGGTGTCCCTACTCACTCGCATGTTGTAAGTGCGTGCACGTGCGTGAACTCGGTGTATATATAGGAAGACATTCCGATGTTCTCCAGAAGTCCCAGCTGTTGCTACCTCAAGATGAAGCCCATTCCACCGAAGAGACTATAATACTGCATAAAACAGAGCGAACAACGTGCGTTGTAAGTGCTTACTCGGTACGGTCCACGTGAGTTCTGCGTGCTCATTGGATAGCTGAACTGGGGAAGTGACGAGTAAGCACGGACCACGCACTTATCACGTGCGCCTTTAAAAGACGCACGGAGTCAGTCAGTGCGTTGTGCGCTCGTTTGCAGTACCGAGCACGCACGTCACACGCACTGGGGTGAATCGGTAGCCCGAACGCAGCCCGAACGCAGCGAAAGTTCCTCGTGCACTAAAAGTGCTACGGTGTGTCTGCGTGCTGCCAAATCCGTACGGAGGCGGTACTCATCACGTACGGATACCCAAATTTTGCCCACGTTTTTGCACGTAGACAGCACGCACTTGCAAGTACGGAGGGATGTGACCACCGCATAACACGCTATTCAAACAAAGCAAAGGAAGCCGCCAGTAGACGTGGGAATCACCAGACCAAAACACCCATAATAAAATTGATTTTATTATGATTAACAAAAAATGGAAAAACTCAATTAGTAATGCAAGAAGCTTTCCCAGTGCTGATGTAGGATCAGACCATCATCTAATTATAACCAACCTACGTCTCAAGCTCAAAGCAAAACCGAGACCGCAGTACCTGAAGCGGTTTGATGTAGACTCAAAGACCCCAAAACCAGGACAGATTATGAAATTGAAATAGGTGGAAAGTTTGGCCCTCTGCTGGGGGAAGATGACCAGGGGCGGACGAGCGACTTCCAAAGTGGGGGGGCACCAACAAAAAAGGGCACTTTCTGAAGAAAAAAAGGGCACCTAGAGTGGGAAATCTCAAAGCGAAAATATACAATATTTTAGACATTGGTACATACCCCTGCATTGTGATTACATTATCAGGGATGATTTCAATATTTGTTTCTCTTCATACATCATACAAGATATCGCTTAAGCATCATATTTTACAGTTGGGTGGGATGGCTGAATATGCATTTACGAGCGAGCGAAGCGAGCGAGAAAAATTTTAAAGATCTGCGAGGTCGCAGTGCGAAAAATTACATCTTATAAAGAGGAAAAAAGCCAATCGTGATGGGGTTCTAAGCACATTCTCATAACGGAAGACTGAAAAGACCTTTGATAACTAACATAATTATATCATCTTTAAATGCGAGCGAGCGCAGCGAGCGAACTTTGGGGAAATTGCTCTTAGTCGCTTTAAATAAGGGGCATGTTTAATGATTTCATGAAAAGGGGACAATTATCGAAAGGGATAAGACACTTATTAGAAAAGAAAAGGAGCACGTGTCAAAGTACAAAGGATAATTATAAGAGGTGAACATGAGGCATTTTTTTCACCTGAAAAGAGGGACTCACCTGATGAAAAAGAGGCGTTTACGAAAATGGGAAATAGGCATTTGTTGACGGAAAAAGGGCACCCATCAGATTTTTATAGGGGCATTTATAAGAGGTGAAAAGGGGACAGATCCCTTATTAGAAAGGAAAAGGGGCACGTATCATTATTAAAAAGGGAATTATCAGAGGTGAAAAGAGGCACTGACCAGATATGAAAAGGGGCACTTATGAAAATGTAAAAGGGGCACTTATAATAAAGGAAAATGTGCATTTGTTGAATGAAAAGGGGGCACCGTTCAAATTTTAAAAAAGGGCCGTTATGAGAAGGGGAGGGAGCTTTTTCTTTTTAATGGGGGCACTTATCATAAGGAAAAGGGGCACTTATTAGAAAGGGAAAGCGGTAGTTATGAGAAGGGGAAGGAGCTCTCTCTTTTTAATGGGGGCACTTATCATAAGGAAAAGGGGAACTTATTAGAAAATAAAAGGGGCACATGTTAAAATTAAAGGTGTGCTCATCCGAGTTTAAAAAAGGGGTAGTTATTAAAAGGAGAAGGGGCACTTCTTACAAAGGAAAAAAGGGGCAGTTGTCAAAGTAAAAGGAGCACCTCTCAGTTTTGAATAGGGCAATTATCAGAGGTGAAGGGGGCACTTATCAAAAGTGAAAAGGGGCAATTTTCGTACCTGAAAAGAGGCACTTACTAGAGATTAAAAGGGCACTTATTAAAGATAATTTCAAGATTTATGAGAATGGAAAATGGACACTTATTGCAAAGGAAAATGGGAACATGTCAAAGGAAAAGGGGCACGTGTCAAAAATAAAAAGGGCACTCGTCAGAGGTGAAAAGGGGGGAAGGGGCACTTTTATTTAGTAATAGGGGCACTTGTCAAATTAAAAGGGGCACTTTTCCTATGTAAAAGGGGCACTTCTTACAAAATAAAAGGGGCACTTTTCCTATGTAAAAAGGGGCACTTTTGGGGTATCTGAAAAAGTGGGGGGGCACTGTGCCCCCCCTGCCCCCCCGGGAGAACCGCCTCTGAAGATGACACACATGTGGAAAACCTATGGAAAAGAGTAAAATCAGCCTTCAATGAAACATCACAGAAAATATTGGGGTATAAAAAATCCAAACAACAAGAACCCTGGACTAGACCTGCAATCGTGGCACAACGATATGCGTGCAATGACGGGCGATCTGGCACTAACGGTCGTCTATACTAACATAATCATAAACAGTATAATATGGGGTCTAAAATGCCCCCTTGACAAATTATAAAAAAACATTTCAAGAAAAATATAGATCGTTCTGGGGGCCAAAAGCGTGAACCCGATTTGCCCCATAGACAATGCGTGTAATGCATGGGCGGAAAACGTACAGGATCTGTATTATGACCGAATTTTAAATTGTTTTGTTCTCTCTCTCTTTATGTCTCTTCATGGGCCGTATTTGGTATTATTGGAAAGAGAATTTCATGGTGGTTATTGTAAACCACTTTATTTTTTGCCATGATAATCCTATCGAAACACGTGATGCAAAAAAAGATTTATAGGACAAAATGGCGTCTTAAATGACCCCCTTGACGAATTTTAAAAGTCCGGCTTCAAGGTGCCCTGCCTATTGCAACTCGGAATGTCACTGCAAATTTTCAAGGAAAAAAGAGAACGTCTAGGGGGCGAAAAGCAGTCTGAAAAAATGACGTCATAGCCGATACGTGTTATAATCGAGCGGAAACTCGGCGGAATTCGTATAGTGACCCTTGTTCAAATGCGTTTTACTCTAAATTTTCTGTGTGAACATATATCATATTTGGTATCATCCAAAAGGGCACTTCATTGCGGTCAGGTTTCGACCATTGTCATTGACGCAGAATGTATTGCACGCATTTAACACGCTATTACGTAATGCATAGTAAATTCATCATTTTGAGCGATAACTTTGCGCTGACGTCATTAAAATTTACCAAACTTGGCGGACATTTGTCATGTATATTGATACATGTGTCTGCCAAGTTTTATTGTTGTAGGTATAATGATCGCAATTTTAGAGCAAGTTGAAGTTATTTCGCAATTTTCTTGAAAATGGCGAATTTGGAGGGCAATTTTCTCAAATTTGGTCAGTGTTAGGGTATATAAATTTGTATATGGCTGGAATGGGCATATATTCAAGTATCTAAATCCAAATAAGGGTACGGGTCTGCAAAGCCAAAATAATGATATGGCCACAGAAAGAAAGCCAATTCCCAGAACTTTAGCGGGCGCTATTTATGTTTTCCATAGCCTTTGGAGCATGAAATTTAGCATGGCTAAGTGCAATTATGGGATAAGGATACTGTGAGATTTAAATACAAAACGGGATTTATATGAGAAAGTTATGGCAGTTTTTAGATTTTTAGGGGTCCATTTTTCAAGAA